>VUQR01010959.1:8169-28744 GCA_015108515.1 Hemichromis elongatus | reverse complement strand
TCACCTTTCTCACTCACTGTGTTAACAGACCTCTCTGCATTGAATTGTACCTGTTATTAATCTCTGTCTCTCTTCCACAGCATGTCTTTATCCTGTTCTTTTCTTCTCTCACCCCAACCGGTCGCAGCAGATGGCCGCCCCTCCCTGAGCCTGGTTCTGCCGGAGGTTTCTTCCTGTTAAAAGGGAGTTTTTCCTTCCCATCGTCGCCAAAGTGCTTGCTCATAGGGGGTCATATGATTGTTGGGTTTTCTCTGTATGTACTAAGCGCCTTGAGGCGACTGTTGTTGTGATCTGGCGCTATATAAATAAAATTGAATTGAATTGAATTGAATTGAATTGTTTTATTTATCTATCTATCTATCTCCTGTAAAATATAACAGTAAAAAAATGAATGATCTCATTATGTTTGTAGTTTCTGCGCTAGAGATATGGGATAAAATTGTTTTCGAGACTATCTTGAGAATCTTAAGACAGTCTCTTCTCCTGGTGAGTTTCCTGCAGCACAATCCATCCCTGATTGACTGCAGGCAGTCAATCACAAATGTGACTAAATATCTTCCAGCTGACTGGCTCACAGATGATGTATCAATGTGAAAAGCTGTCTGTCATGACTGCCAACACTTCACGTCAGCAGTGAAAAGCTCCTTCCATCATTGCACCTCCAGACTGCTGCTGGACAGTTGTTTGTTTTTCATTTTATCATGAAAACAAAAAAGAATGTTTTGAAGTAATGCAGCACAGTCTAAAACAATTCACTCGCAAACTGAAAATAAAAAGTCGACTATATTTCTTTTTAACACCTGTTCTTAAGTTGTTAATAACAAAGCAGGCACATTAAAATAAAATAAAGTAGCAGTGGGTATTGTAATTCATATTATTCATCGGCTTGTTTACAACCTTCCATGTTAAATACAATCTCAGGGAATTCTTCTTGTTGCAAACCCCTGGATATCAAACAATATGAGATGCATGTAAACAGCTGCTAAATGCTTCGAATTTATAACAAAACCTAACAATCAAGGATGATGTTAATACCACATGTGCAAAGCTGTCGCCTTCCGTTTTTTTTAAAGAAAGTAAAATGCAGTATTTTGGCAAAGACTTTTTGCTAATTTATTTCACAATGCAGGCCACGCTAATATAATTTGTTTTTTTAACATTTCTCAGGTTTTCTATTCAGTTTCCATCTTTTGCCCGCATGCCCCACTTCAGTTTCTAATTTGTGAAGGAAGATCAAATCCCACCACTCAAATTTAGCCATTTCCTCACGGAGACCACTTAGAATTGGTTACTTTTAATGCATGGTTTAATCTTGTCCTGAGGCACACAGTAGACATTTTAATCATGCAAGCCTCTATTTGAAACCTCTGTTAGTCCTTAGCAACTGCCCCAGATGTCAAAACTCAAGATGCCTTTTCCATTTTCCATTTTAAAAAGTTGCATATTTCTTTTGTTATTAAATACAAATTAGCCCCGTGATAGATGAGTGACCTATGTACCCGCCCCATAGATTCAACCCTCCCAAGCCATCTCCCCATCAGGTTAAAATTAGCAGTTAAAATTAATTGTGATAGTCCATTCATTAAAGTACTGTACTTAAGGACAATTATTACATGCATTGCTTTATTCTAAGAATTTCCTATTGTATTTTTTATTAACTATAACCATTTGTGTGTTAAAATTAGACTTCACTGATCCTTGGGGTAATTTCGTAGGCTATCCACCAGTACATAGCATAATTAGCTTGACCTTTAACAGCTGCAGCATTAAAGTGAAGTGCACAATAATTTCTGTATAATTTAACAGAATGGTGTGCAGTAATTTTTTTGCAATGAATGGGCCACGCTGCATGGGTACTTTTTTTTATCTTAATATTTTATCTTAATAAAAAAATGAACACAGGACTATATGATAGTACAGTGAAGTACTGCTCATGGTAGCAATTTATAATGAACAATACAGAAGCTAAAGAAAAGTATTTTATCTATAATAATATCCAGAATTAGAGTTAAGCAAAACTCAGATCCATATGGACATTTAAGTACAATGTTTAATATTAACAAAATTATTAATATTATTATATTCTCACGTTTGCTAAAAAAAAATATCTATTTTAGTTTTTTTTTTAAAAAGTCACTTTTATTTTCTAAATAGGATCAGCATGATAGCAGCTGTAGTATTTCTCTTTTAGATAACTAAACAAAAACTTAATGATTTTTTTTTTCTCTATTCTTATTTTATGAAACAGATCTTCCAGGGCACAATAATCTATTCACAAAGAGCAGCGAGGAAGGTATTGTGGAACATAAAATGAGACATGCACAATTCACCAGCACCTGCTGTAGAATCCTAGTAATGGAAGGGGAACACGAACCAAAAGCCAGTGAACCAGATAGCACATGAATAAAGCAGTAGGGAGATGGATGGAGCGGGGCTTAAAGTCCTCCCTCCCTCCTTATTTCCTTTGGAGCAGGTCAGGAGGCATCCTTGGCTTTAATCAGGCTCACCTAAGCATACCTCAGCACCGCTATGCCAAAATGATGGATTGCCTGGAGAAATACCTGTAATGGCAAGCTCTGTGCAATGTTTTCTGTTTGGTATAGCAGGTGTTCACTCAAAAACTATGGTAGAGAACCAAAGGAGAACTACAGACCATGGACTCTTGTTCTTTTACATTTTCCTTCAACTCTTAATTTTTGCATTCACCACAGTATGTTGTATCTTTGGGAGATAATCAACTATAAAGCTCCAACCTGGTGTCTTGAAGAACAGTCAAAGCCATGAAGTGCAGGCGTTTGGGGCATTTCTGACATTTTATCTGATATACTACAAATGTAGTGTCGTTCCTTTTTGCCTCCGGACTGACAACATGTAGGGCTGATAGAAAGATGTCTTTTCACTCAGTCCTGAATGATACATTTTGTTCTTTGAGAAGTGCCAAAGGCTCGGTTTAATCTATTCACATACTCTTTTTTTTCATGCTGTTGCCTTCAAGGGCTACTGCTGCACACAGAACAGCTCTTGTAATTGTAATAAATAATGTATGATTAATATGGCTGATTAAACAGTCTGGGAATCCTCTCCCTGTGGGCAACACTACTTCTAGCAGAATAACAAAGATTACCTTAGAGCTTTCCGTTCTTGTGACACCATTGTCTGATAACCAGTTAGACAGCTGCTGCAGATCAAAGAACACCTTTATGAAAGTACATTTGCAAGTTACTTTTAGTTAGTTTGAAAGTATTATTATAGCATACCGTATGCAGTTTAGGGAAGTAAAAATGCTAAAAAGCTAAAAGTGCTAAAAGCAGCCTTTGTTGTATATTTGTAACCAGTTATGCCTCTCAAAATTCTCAAATTTTATTTACTTATTAGAACTTTACAAATATTTAAATGCGACGCAACCTGAATCACACAAATCATATTGGAAAACACTGATGAGGTCACAGTGAAAGCTTCAGCAATTGTAATTTAATGTCAGATGGCATTCTTAGACATCAGTTTGTGATAACAAAATTGACAGAGGAGGTAAATGTTGGCATTCTGCATTATTTGTGTAAACAGATATTAACCTCTCTTTATTGAGGGAGGCTATGAGAAGACATTTAAAGTGCTCAGTGTTGAGGCACATCGACCATTCAGTGGGAATCTAGTCACATACTAACTGGATAAAATGGTTCATGGCAGATGAATACATTTACAATAACAATCACTGGCTCTTAAATTATGAAAAAAAAAGGGGTAGCAGGGCCCATTGCTGCAATTGCCTCTTTTCAGTAAATCCCATGGACAGATGCTGATTTCTGTGACAGTTCAATCTGGAAGATAGAAATTGGCAATGTATGAGCGCTTTCTTTTCTGTGCTTGTGTACTCTGCAACAAACAACTTTAACATATCAGCTCAGCCAAGCTCAGCACAACAAGAACAACTTATTCATGTATTTGTAAGAGGAAACTGGCAGACACAAGGACCCATGTTTTAACATCTTTTCAATATAGCAAATAGCTTTCAATGGTCCAGTAAAAAGATCCATTTACATCAATACTGAAACAGATTTCTTTTTCCAGCACAAGCAGGAACATACAAAACACTGGCCTCCTTTTTTTTTTTTTAGCTTGTTATCTTGAATGGGTTTCTGGAAAAACAAAGTAACATTACAGATGCTGGTTTATGTATATCACACATGCAGAGTTAATGTGTTGTTTACACAACCTGTCATCGCAAAATTGATTTAGGCAAAAATGTATTTGTCATTATTTTCAGTAATGTAAGTAAAATTAGTAAAATGTTTCCCAGTTATATTTAAGAATGCAAATCATAACACAAAACACAAGGTGCGGACAGAGGACTGTATTTTTTGAACTACATGGCGCACTTAAAATCCTTTAATTTTCTCAAAAATCGACAGTGTGTCTTATAATCTGGTGCGCCCTATGTATGAATTGTGGTTGTGCTTACTGAACTCGAACCGATTTTATGTGGTAT
Organism: Hemichromis elongatus; assembly: GCA_015108515.1. Lineage (NCBI taxonomy): Eukaryota > Metazoa > Chordata > Actinopteri > Cichliformes > Cichlidae > Hemichromis > Hemichromis elongatus. Next base: position 24,258 of record VUQR01010959.1, on the reverse strand, counting down.
ACAATACTCAAAAATCTGTCAAAAAATGTTTTAGTACGACTTTGGTAAGTTATGAAGCTGCACAGGGCATTACGGCTACCGTAGTCATGAGCTTCGCAGCGTAATCTGGGTCCAAAACTCTGTCTGTTTCAGTTCCCAAAGTCAAACGAACACTGCGGGATCACTGAGAGTTAAAAACTGTCTAAATTCTTTCATCTTTAATAAAATGATCAGTGTTGCTGCTTTACTAGGTGTAAAAATTAAGTTTAATATCCAGGCATCTATGAAAACAGAATGTATTAAATTTAACAGAATTAGAAGTTAGTAGGAAGTTTGCTTGCTAGTTTCCATCTAAACATGATATACCATGTTCTGACTAAGAGATTTCTGAGAAAATTAAAACGTACAGCTCTGCTTTCACTGCCACCATAAATGAAGACAGAAAACTTAACAGCAGTGACATTTATAGGGTTACTGAAGTTCGACTAGCTGGTGTACAATAATGTGCTACGGGATCACTAGCGACACAGCAATGTTAGCATAACATAAATAGTGAAGCTGGAGGATAAACGCTAACTTTTTTCCACTTGATAAAAGTTAATGCAAGGGTTCCCGATGGTTAGGGACAAATGCAATTGCCTGGCAGGAAAAAGATGCTGTAAACGGGCCAAACTTCGGTCAGGAGAACAACTGAGATAATCCATCCAGAATACGAGGTTAGTCATTAATATACCGCAACAACATGGGAATAGAGCAGCTGTGAGAGAGTTCAACATTAATAAATCAATGGTACAGAAGTGGAGGAAGCAAGAAGACTGAGTTGAGTAAAGTTTGACTTCTCTGACTGTTTTGTTTCGCTTAATGTGCTTTATAATCCGGTGCGCCTTATGTATGAAAACAGACCCGTTCATCAACACTGCGCTTTATGGGCCAAAAAATACAGTGGGTTAATTTCTGGAAAGGGTTGGATTTGACATTGACTCCCTATTGTGACATACAGTTTGAAAAGTTCAATCAAAGTTAATGTATACAAGCTGTGGTACTTTGAATTCTTGAATCTTCCTTTGATGAAATGTTGATTTTTTTAACATAGCTTCTAAAACTAAAAAGCAGAAAACAATGGATATTTAGGATGGATATTAGATTAATCACTTCTCATTAACATTTTTACCTAAGGTTTCAACCACTAACCCTAATGGATGATCCAGTTTTCCATATGAGCCACCCTGGCATTGTTAAATGCTGCTGTACAAATGTTTGTACAACACATTAATGCTTTAGACTTAATACTTTAATCCTGAGTGCACGTCACATTTTATTACAGTTCGGTAATGACAATAGAAATCCTTTTTATTCACTCAATGTTAAAATCGTTAGTTGGAAAATTGGAATTTTCTGCACCCTAAAGGCCCAGACCTCCAGTGCTCCCTGGAGTCTCACCTTCTCTTCTGTCCTCTACTCCAACCTTCTCTTGTAACTGGTAACACATCATCATTACTTGCCTTGATAGAAAATTTCTCTATCCTCCATTTCTCATTTTGAGATATTCTTTTCTTCATAGAAATTGTGGAGTGCCCTTCGGTAAAGACCCTTGAGTATAAGACAGAAAGTATGAAAAATTATATTTCTTGCTTGCACCACGCAATGCAGAACTCAGAAAAACTTTTTTGCTATATACTGTCACATTTCTATGGACAAGGTCAGAATCTCTGTCCACAATAGACCCCTGATGTATAAAGCAAAATGCTATTACATGCTGAACCACTTTTGAGGGACATAGTCTGTGACTGCTTTTTGGCTAATATACCTGATGGGACTACTACCATGGGCGGTCAAGTGAGTGAAAGAATGGCGTATTTCTAATTTAACTGCCATTGTCTTTGACAGCCATTGACCTTTGTCAGACAGAGGTCCTTAAACACTATTACAGGGTTTGGGGGGAAATAGAAGTTGTTTAGCCTAATGCCTGGCACGGACACTTAGAAAATCCAATAAAGCAGAAGGTTACAGACTGTCCATTCAGCTCTACAACAGAGAATTTGAAGAACACTAGCTAAGTGCTGTGTGTTATCATGCTAGGTGTCCTGCAATTCTAACTGATTTGACAGCTCAAAATCGAAGAACAGCTGTTTGATTTAATGTAAGAGAGCTTTGAAGCCCTAATAAGCTCAGATGAAAGCCTATTTGTTATCCTTTTTCATAAAAAGAACTTATTAGGTGGGTAGTAAAACTGCAGAGCAAAAGGCACAAAGGATTCCTAATGAAAACCTTATGCCATCAACCTTACCAAACCATATCATTATGTTAAATTCACTGTAACCTCTTGAGAAACTCTCCCCCACACCACCAGATGCTAGCTTCAGTTGCAGTTACAATATTTTTTAACCTTGTCTTATTCCTATATAATATTCAAATACTTGATTCAGACTAAAGTACTTTCTGAACCACTTTAAGAGAAAATAACATAAGAGAAAATCTCTTTTGATCGTCAGCTGCAGCTTCTTATATGGCTCACATAACCTTGATACCATTGGTTTACTGATGAGGGGCACAGACATATATATACTGTATGTTATTCTTTGCCAAACATATTCTTTGTTCTCTGAAAGCAAATACATGCTGCAAGGCAACTGCAATTGTTTTTCACAGACTACTTGAACAGGAGTATCCTGGCCTCAAAACAAAACACGGTGAAGTGGAATATGTGCAAGCTGTCTATGAAAGAGTGTGTAGGAGGCGCTGTGGATTTTTCAGAATTTTAAGTCTGGTTATGTGTGTAAATACATGCAAAAAATATTTTCTATCAATACAAAATGGTAAGTGAATCAGACAGGGGCGGGGGTAGGACATCAGTGATATTATTTAGTTAATACCAATGGTATGTCTGTGGTAAACCTCCATACTGTAAATTATTCATCGTCTTGTTTTTATGCAGGGGCCTGAAGTATATCACCACTGGGCAGGCTGCCAGTTAATAACAGGGCTGGCAACAATAGACAGTCATTCAAACTCTCACTTTTGGACCAAATTGCATTTTCAGTACAAACGGCTTGCATGTGTTTGGACAAACTCCAAAAGGTATCCACACAAGTGAAAATATTAAAATGCAGCACAGCAATTGAGTCCCTGTGTTTCCATTTTCCATATACTGCAAATCAAACCTTTGAGAAGAAGCAGAAGAAGAAGAAGGACAGCATCAAGGTTAATGGCCTGGCCTTTATGACTTTGGAGGGTGATTACTTTTTGTGGTAATTTGCTGTTTATATAAATAGCAAAGCCTATTAATAATGGAGCCTTGCAGAGTAACAATGTGATTATGGCTTTGGCAACTCAAGATAAGCAACCCGCGTTGCTCTAAGTAAAAGCTTTCCCAGGATTCACTTTCTTTGACCTAGAAAGTCCCGTCACTCCCACTCATCCACACACTTATTTTCCCAAGATGTTTTAAGAAGTCAGTTACGCTCTAAGGCACCAGGTACTTTATTGCCCAAAGTAACCTAACTCTTCAATTTTTTTCAACTACATGTAGCTCTCACACTAAGAGTTTTACAAGGGTAATAAATATCAGAAACATTCTATGGCAATGAGATTGCGTGAATTTTATAATGTGTGTTTCTTTAGAGTGAATTTCTAAATAGCTATCATAAAAGTTGTTGCCAAACAAAAATCTAGAGCGAATATCTCAGTGGGTGTTCTCTGTGATTGCCAGAAAAGATTATTAGTCAGATTTCTAAGAGAGTTATTCCTTAAATTATTAAAGACAGACAATGTTTGATAATATTGTTCTTGAATAATGCAGCCAAACTGCTAACTGCATCTCTCTTGTTTGTTCAGTTAATTCCTCAAGTTAGTCTGGGCTGAAATACCTCAAATCAGTGAAAAAGACAAGACTACAATAAAGACAGGTTGAAGTTAGAATGTAAATCCAAAAAGGTGGGAATGCAAGTTGTTTAGTGGGATACAATTTTAAATAAGTAGGACTCAAACTAGAACTGCAACATAATTATTACAATTGCAGCATTGTGATGAAAACTGGCACACTTCCCAGTACTTCAGGACAAGCAATTAACATTGGTAAGCCAATCAGCACCAATAACAGGTCAAATTTTTAATTTGCTAACATTTTGGTTTCCGAATAAATACTCGGTGTTAATGGTCTGTGCCTGTCTTGCTGAAATGATCATGAATTTACAGAGCTGCTTACTCTTGTTAAATGATATGTTTGACTATAAATTAAAAGCAGACCTAAATGTATGTACTTGCTGCAGCCATTATTTTACTGCAGAGAGTTACCCTGCACATAACAAAAGGAGATGTGTTAGACACTTCTAATTTACAGTGTATTCTTGCAGAATGGGGAAAATGGCATTTTGAATTAAAATGTATAAAATTAGTAGTATCATAAACTAAAATGACACAACTTTAAATTGACCGCAAAACACATTTTGTTTTTCATGTCAATGTGTTTTAATCTTTTGCACTGAGAAGAGATAACCTTGAATTTCCAGCACTGACAATCAAGTGTATCAAATGCAGCAGAGCATTTGCCTCTTGTTTGCAAGATAAGCAGGCCTGGACTTAGTGACTCCTGATGGCCACTTTAATATTTTGTTCGTTTTTGAACCCTTTATTTCTGAAATGAATCCAGCACTCTTGTGTTCTCGTTCCAATCTACCATTTACCTTGTCAAGCTTGAAGTTGTTATGTATGTGAAAAGTAGTACTTTGGTCTGAAATTCTGGAGCAGCACTTTAAAAGGTTGGTTCCTGTGTAGAAAAGGATTGACTTTTACTGATTTATTTATGACGAGCTGTGGAGCCACAATAGCTAGATTTGGCTTGATTACTCTTATACTTATGTAATGCAGCTTCTTGTGAAACATGCAATGCTTTTTTGTTTCTAGCGAGTGATATATGTTTGCCTCTCCAGTGAAAAACCTGTGTGACTCACATAAAAAAATCAGGGTTCAATGGGGGTTATTCAACTAATAAGAAATAAATGCACTGCATAAATTACACATTGAAACTGCCTTTTTGTGAGCGTTTTAACCAATGTAATGTTTTTCAGCACAAGGAAAGGCTCTGCTACTATTGATCATGTTTCCTAATTGTAGGTATCTAGTGATGTGAGCTGGTTCGCATTTTGGGATTTGTCCATTATCTGTCTTTGCTTATTCTACAGGGGCTTCAGGGGCAGTGGAGTCTATCTGAGCTCAGTATTGAACTGACAACACGAAGCATTACATGAAAGAAGCTGGTTCAGGTTTTACAATCAACAGAACCTTAGGCAAGGAACACATTAAAAAACTGCTCACAGTGGACTAAATGCATTGACTCAGCCATAGGGAAACATAATGAGCTGAATGAAACTCTTTACACTTTAAACAACAAAAAATAATAAAAAATTGACATACGTGCCACAAACAGTGCTATGTTACATCACTGTACTGCACTTTGCCTTACATTGTCCTACTTAGATTCGAGATCATTAGCTGTCTTAAATGTACAATGTTGGCAATTACTAAAATACATTTTTTATGTTTCTGTATGAATAAGCCACCAGTATGCGCACGCTCTTTAATAAATTTTATAATTATTGTTGTTATCCATTAATTTTCTAATAAATGGTCTAATAAATTTGTTAAGCAACGTATATTCCTTTGTTTGAACTACGTAACTAAAGCATGTTTTTAAACCACCCACACCCCAGACGTTTAGCAATGCCCAAACTAACTGGTGCTACAAGTTAAGTGTTAAATGTAATGTGTTACTGTAATAACATTATAATTCTTGGTAATACAGTAATGTAACAGTACTGTAATAAATTCACCAGTTTCATTACAATTATGCTTATGTCACTACTTGCATTGATAACAATGGTTCTTTCATTATCTGCATAAATTGTGGTCAGAGAGAAAGAACCATCAAACGTTCTTATTTCTTACAGTGCACTTCAGCTCAAGTCTGCTGATTTTAGTATGTGAGCAGGAAGCATATGAACATTACTTTTATTTTTATTACAAGACAATCATGATAGTAAAGTGCAACCTGCACCCAGGACAAAAACAGCTGCAGTATACTGCTAACACAACATCGCCTCTCTTCAAGAAAAACTGAAATAATTTCAATTAAAAATTAAAAAGAAAAACTCATCATGGACAAACTTACCATGACATTCAGGTTCATTATGACAGTGTTTCAACATTTGACCACAACTGTATATAATCATTAGGACAGGGATTCAGTGTGCCCGACTGCAGGCTAAGGTTTCTGTTGTTCACTGGTAAATATGTGACAAATTATGGAGTACTGAAAAAGTAATGTAAAATGTAATGTAAAAATTTCCTCTTTTTTTTTTTTTACGTGTAATTGAGTGAAATTAATGCATTACCTAAAGAAAAAGCTAAAAGCAATGTGTATTATATGACTTCCATTTGTAGCTATATATACCATATATCAGATAAAGTGATATATGCTATAAAAATGGTCTATAAAAAGCCACAATATATGCACATATATGTGCTCTACAAGGTTGATTCTTTAAATTTTTTGCTTCTTTCTAACCACTTTTGTTGACTTAAAAATAAGAAAAATTAGGAAACACACAAATGGGAAGATAAAAAACAAAAGAACAGAAGCTCAAACTGTCCACAAAGGGTAATGGCTTGTTGTACTTAATGAAAGAGGTGAAATCAATGTAAAACCCGGACAGCGTGGGAGTAAAGAGATTTTAGCTGTGAGCAAAATACCTCCATTTTCAAGTAGCTTTTGCAGAATTAATATCTACCTGATGAGAGTGAGTGATCCGTCTGTCACCATGGTGGTTTTGCATCTGTCACAATCACTCGATCAGTACATAAATGACACCAACAGATGGAAACTGTGTTTCAGAGCTGTTTAATGTGCCTGTTTTTAACAACCTGCTCTATAGGCCTTCTGTTTTCAGCAGTACATCTTCTCACTAGACTGTGATATGGAAATAATGATTGTCAGCAGCATCTTCTTCAATTTCTAAACTTTTTGGAGTGGCTGTACATTAAAGACATGTAAGACTCTTTACGAGTGCCTTTTCTACTGGTTACCTTTAAGTCAGTAATGATTTGCTTCATCGTGCTGGCATTTCAATCAACTTTATTTTCACTTCACTACCCTGTGAGTCGCACAAACTCCTCGATGTAAAAGCGACTCGTCATGATCTTGAATTCCCTCTATCAGTTTTGCTACTTGCAAATTTAATGATGTGGTCCCTATCATATTTTTCAGTGCAGTCATGGGTGAAATGTGAATAGAGAAGGGAACTAAGAATGCATCTCTGGGTCACACCTGCGTTCATTACCACTGCAGATGAAGTACAACGATCGACTCTTACTTCAGGTTCTCTTCTAATAAAATAGGGTCACAAAATGTATGCATGCTGTTATGTACTGGCTGTTTTGTTGTTGTTGTTGTTGGTAGCTACAGTTAATAAGAAGAATATGTGTTTTGTACTGGATGCATGACCTTTTATAGAGTCTCATTCTGTTTTAATAACACGGTGATATTTGCATCTGCAAAAACGAAATCAGAATAAAGCACCAAAATGCTTTCTACCTGACGCTACTTCTTTTCATCAAATTGTTGTCTCTATAGCCAAAGGAGTCCACGCAGGAAAAACACAGATTTCTAACACATGCACATTTTTAAAACAGTATTTCTTGTTGAAGCACATATTTTAACTCCAGAGTAAAACAGGCGCCACAACTGAAAAATAGAGTCAAGCATTTTTCTTATCAGCTTGACAACAAGACAAAGAAAAAATTGAGTCTGTATATTTAATAGTCCTGGTCAAATGACCCGCGCTTTTAAATAATTTCCACCCTGCAACTCAAATACAGAGTCTTTTTGTCTCACACCCCTGGCACAGAGAGGAGTACTTCTGCCTCATCATGCCCCCAGGGGGTCTTAAGATTAATCTGAAGGGTTACAAGTATAATACAGGCATGAAAGAAAACATTTCATGTTAAAATAAATCATATCGGGCTTAAACATTTATTGCAATGATAATTGCACAGTTCTGTCTTTAGTTGTGCTTTTTCTAACTTAAACCTTAAATTTAGTACAATCTTCACACTGCCAGATCACAGTGCAGATTATTCTTCATTATTAATTTTTACCACTTCTGAAAACAATGCCAAATTAAAAATGGCAAATTGTGCCATTCTGATAACAACATTAGAACATGCTGAAGGGGAGTTGCAAGAGATATTTTGTTGATTACCGTGAAGGACTTTGTTGGGATTTCCAGATAATTTTACATCTTCTAAAAGTCTAAAATGTATTCAAAAGAGTCACTCTGGGAAACTTAGATAACTCAAAGGATTTCAGTAAAGAGGAAGTCAGATTTGATTTTTCAGATATAAATACTGGTTAAATAAAAGGACGTTTTGTGTTATGTTCACATATGTAAACCGATGTGTTTGAATCCAAAGGGAATCATTGTGTGGTGGCTAACGCAGCCTGTAAGAAATTTTCCTTGGCTTTTGTCACCCACCGTAGTTTAACTTTACTGTTTGCTTCACCTCACTCAGTTATTAATGAACACATTCTGGCTTCATTTTTAACTGTGCCAACCACTTACCTTCTTCTGGATTGTTTCCGACTTAATTTCCCCTTGCTTATCCTAAGCAGATGTCACACTCTCAGCAAATGACTTTTGCTGAAAAACAGCATCAATATCCCTGAGAGCTAATTTCAGGTGAACAAGATGATCGAGGCCTGTGTGAGATAACAGTGGGAAATGGGGCCAGAGTTTTATATACCGCTATCTTAATTTCAAAAGAGATCCATGTTACAGCTTAACCAAATCTTGGTACTACCTCATCATTTGCACTTGTCCACATCTAAAAGAAAATGCAATTCTCTACTGTGTGAGTCTCTTTGATTTCCAAAACAGCTGCACGCTGACAAAGACGACAAAATTTGCCTCACAAAACACTCGCACATTTCATTTCCACACTACTGTATAACAATAACACATCATCTTCTCCACTGAGTAGCCCACAGAAACAAGCAACAAGCTACACAGAGCTGACCAGCCTCAACCCAGTGATTGACCCAACCTCCTGTGCTCCCTGTCCCTCACCTCCCACAGCAATACTCTGAGCGCCTAATTGGGAAGACTGTGGGCTTATAGCAAAGAATGAGCCAATCAGAATGTCTTCTTCTCCACAGGAGTGGAACTGCATGCTGGCTGTGGAGCTTGTTAAGCCATAGTTACTGGTAGCATCATGGGAGCAGGAGCACACAAACACACACCAGACGTACAGCACAGTTACTCAAATCCCTGTCTATACACCATTAAAAATCACTGAGTGTAAATTTTATGTGGCACATTTGAGGAAAGTACATAACATCACAGTGAAAGAGTGTGTAGTTAATCATAGTAGGCGACCTCCCCAACCTTACGAATGAACAGGATGGGGTCAAATCAAACAAGCATTTCAGGGTGGTAGATTTACAATAAAGGAAGACGGCAAAATAGCCGGGATTTAACAGCACAATTAGGGATTTCATTTTAAAACATGGAACTAATGCAATGTTTACACTAAGAAGCTACACTTCTCTGGTGTTTAAAAGCCTGTAAAACTGAGACTTTTGGAACCATCACTGACCTAGTTTTAGTTTGAAAACTCTGTTTTAGACTTTTGGGGGGAGAAATGATGCAGCCACTTACATTCACTTTTTGACTGGGTCTTATCAGTCACAAAAATTAAGCCAAAACATTCCATCTAGGCTCACATTTCTTTTGTGGTTTCATCTATCTTGTCTGGGTACTCTTTTTCCAATCTAGTGGCTTTCTTCTCTCGCTCATATTTCTCTCTCTCCCTTTGCTTCCCAATGACTATCAATCTATTTTTCTTCTGCCAGAGAGGCTGTTTTATACTCATGTATTACTTGTAAACAGTTAGACCGTATAGGTCTAAGCTAAGAAATCTCTGGTCTTACTGTTTCTCAGTGTATTTCTTCCTGCATGTAGTTTTCTATAAACCCCAAATCCTTCGTTTTTATGCATGTTAGTGTTGAAAGATCTTATTTCTCAAACTGTACTAAAAATTTGACAGAGATCATCATTAGAGTAATTTGACAGGCCTTTAATCTAATCATTTAATCATTAGGATACAATGTCAGAAAACTGCAAACAAGCTGGAGTTTTCAGGAAGATAAGACTTTATTGATCCCACGATGGGGAAACTTTTACGTTACCTCAGGTCAAGTAGGTAAAGTAGGTATAATAAGGAAAACATAGAAATACAAATAAATACAAACAAATATAAAATAAGTAAGATGATACACTATATACAATGGTAGCATATGTGATAATGGATTTGGTTGATAGATAGATACATATACGTATATATATCTATCTATCTATCTATCTATCTATCAACCAAATCCATTATCACATATGCTACCATTGTATATAGTGTATCATCTTACTTATTTTATATTTGTTTGTATTTATTTGTATATATATAAATAGATATATAGATAGATATATAGATATATGTACACACACACACACACACACACACACGTCCATACACATAGAAGGTGCACTTTCCATCAATGGTGACCGTGGATGTCTACAAAGTCCAGTGACTTATGACATTGTGATTGAGGAGATAGAGTCTAACTGCTGTTGGGATGAATGATCTGTGAAAGTGTTCCTTCCTGCAACGAGGAACTGTATTTCACTGAATTCATACATAGATATTTGGACCAAAGTGGTCTGGCAGATTTAAAGTGTGTAAAAGATCCACCCTTTATTGAAATCAGTCTAAAAACAAAATGAAAAGAAAACCTGAAATATTAAGTAATTTGAAAGAATTTGACTTGACATGTTTCAAAAGCTGTTAAAAAAGGGGTGTGAGAGACCCCAAAAATTGTCATACTAATTTTTAATCTCCAGTGTCTCATTTTTAAGGGTCCTATAGGAGTCACTCCATCCTCGAGGCCAAATTATAAACACTAAATAATAAATAGTTTTTCTATAAATCGAGAATAAAAGATGAGTCAAATAGTGGCGATATATATGATCACAGTTTCCAAAAACAGGACATAGTTTAGCATGAAGGGGTTAATTACACCTGTCGACTTTGAAAAGAAAAGAAAAAAAAACATGTAAAACAGGCACTAATGAATGACAGCCTCACCGGTACAAAGTTTGTTAGCAAAGTTTAGTTCTTTTAATCATGTAATTTAGAGTGATTTTCATAATTTCCCAACACTCAACAGCTGGCACAGCCAGCATGTGGTGTGCTGATACTATTTAGCATAATGCATAACACCTCTGGAAGCAACAGGGAGGACAGATGTCTCTCATGATATGAAATAACTCCCAAAAACCAGAGGGATATTTGTGACTCCACTGCAATTATATTGCTGGAGAAGTTTTACGAAAGCTAGAGTCTAACAGCAACATGCTTTTAAAAATGGAAATGAAAGCAGTGGGCTAAATGATATCAGAGTGTACAAAAGTTGCAGCATTGCGAGAGCTGGTTGATATATTTTGGAATGAAAGTTCATTTTTGGTGAAGTGAGCAACAGAATAATCTCAGCTCAGGGGTCCACTGAGCAATTTTGGATATTTATATTGTAATGTCTATCTCGTAAGAACATTTTAAACTGTACAGTTAGGTGCCATTTCATTTAGGTCTTCATCTGTTCTAGAAATGGAGCCGTCTAAAAGTACACTGACGGCACAATGGAATTTCAGCTACTTTCAGTATTAAAATTTGAGATCAAAACATGACAGGGAGAAAACATTTTTCACAGCATTTATTTGCTCACAGTTTGTCATTGCACAAAGAGAAATATTAATGTCCTCTTTTTTTTTGATGTGCAAAAGTATGGGAACACATGAAAGGAACACAAATAAAAAGGAATGGAGCCTAGTATTTTGTCCCTTGATGCAATGAAAACACAAGCCTGTGGTGCACTGTCTTAACTAAATGTTAACTAAATGCTGCTGTTTTAAGTTGATGTTTTTGCATCCTTAATTTTCACTGGTGAGCTGCTCAGTTGGCTTTAATTATGATGACTGTCTTGGTCCGTCTACTACTTTCTAGTTTATGTCAACAGTAAAAACATGTTTTGCAGGGGATACAGATTTTGGATGAGTGTTTTTGTTATAAGAAGCCACCAACAATGAAAAATTAGGCTGTTCTGCATAACCGGTGACGACAGATGATTGTCCCTCTCTGAGCCTGGTTCTGCAGAAGGTTTCCTCCAGTGAAAAGGGAGTTTTTCTTTCCCACTGTCACCAAAGTGCTTGCTCACCTTGAAATATTATCCTATATATAATAAAATATAAAATATATGACACATGACTGTAGGCCACTTGTTTATCAGTAAAATCCAGAGAAGTATTCCCTGAAATAAATGCGGATCTATACTTGGCTGTGGTTAGTTTTAGGCATACAAAAAATTGTATTTTAAAGGTTAAAAGTCAGCATGCACGCTTAAATTGGAGCCAAACAGGACAAACCGCAACTACAATGTTTTATAAACCAGCTATTCATCGTGCTCTCCTCTCTGCGTAGACTTTGCTACTTCCCTAATGTTTCCTGTCATTACCATGGTTGCTATAACCCACAGTCACAACCCCCCCCCCACATAAACTGCTGGCATTTAAATTATTTGTCAGAGGACAAAACAGTAATTTTGAAGGCTGGATAGCTAATCTATGACTAGAAAAAAAAAACCTTAATAAAGTGGAGGGAGTGAGACGATAATGCTCTATTGATCATTGGTGCATTCTTTTTACTTCTTCATTTCATACGCTGTTATTATGAAAATATTGATGATCACTACTTTAAAATAAACCCTCAATAATTTCCCCACCACTGCAAACTCAAACCAATTTGTTTTTGTTTTACAGGACATCAAGTATGAATACTGATTATCTAAAGACTCCATTTTCAGCTGTTAATTTGGATATAAATGCAACAAACTTTAAAACACATTGAAATAGTTGGCATCTTAACAGAAACAACAGAGTGCCGACTATGAAGACTTGTATTTCTTTCTGACTAGCAGCAGTCAAGGTTGAGACTATGCCATGAGGGCTCCTAATTCACAAGTCCTAATATTGTTGCTTGTTAAACTACAAGCATTACAAGGACTCCCTAACAACCCTGGGCTTTTTACTGTTTCAAAAGACAGTCATCATTTATTTGTTTTTTTGTTTTTTTTTTATCACAGATGTCTGTGTGGGGCTGCACATTGCCTATACCACAACAGACTTTATTAAATCTCACAGCTCCAACATTCAGCCGATCCCTTTCTACACAGCATCTGAAATGTAGCATGACCTTTCTGGTCCCATCAGACTGCCAGGCTGTCTGCTTGATGTGTTTGGGTCCAGTATGTGCTGACAGGAATCTGGAGGAGGAGCAGAGCGGAGCCAAATCAGAGATGTGAAGCTACTTATTCAGAGCAACCCTGTTTTGACAGTTTTCTCCCCCTTCTATACCCCTGTATTGAGGACACCCTTTAAATCCTCCTTGCTTTAAATTTAAAGTGACATTGACTGATCAGTATGTAAAAGATTCAGACCACTCCGAAACATAGTGTCTATAAGGAACTCAAGATGTCTATATGTTGATCCATCAGCTTTCACTTTTATCTCAGGGTAACATGGCCTAAGTGTTCCCAGATTTTAGATTATCTGCATTCAATGAGCATAGATGTCATTAAATACTCCATAATTAGACCCCTACTTCCTTTTTAAGTGTCAGCAACGGATGAATGCACACTCTCATGCATGTTCAATTTGTCTCATTTCAGTTCAGTACTTGAGGCTGATGGCTTGCAGGCAATTTCCAAATCTTGTGTACCAGGCTAATCATGGATTATGGAATTTAAAAAGGAAAAAAAACTGATAGGAAATAGGCAACAGGTTTTTAAAAAGCATTTATGCTAAATCATAATGATGCCACACTTTTTCTCATATAGATTTAGATTTATTAGATGCCAAGCATAATCATGGCAGAAACATAATAGGTTGAGCTTATATTAAGAATACTCCCTATGATTCAAACTGATGCAAGTGGAAATTTACCTGACACTGTTGCATGTGTGCACAATCATGTGCACCTATGGCAGCAAATGATTTCATAAATCTGAACCAGAAGACTCAGAACACTGTGCGGTTCTCTGGACTTACCTGGAGATATGAAATATAATGATATTAAAAACACACTCTCTGCCATCAGATTAAAAATATAAATTAAATTGCATTGCTTTCACTAGCTTTCAACCTGCTAGCAAGCCAGAAGAGTTATCAATATTCGAAGATAATAATAGCTAATAATTTTACTTGCAAACTAACCATATCTTTGTTTTGCACATTAATTTACATGCATATAACTAATTACATTTTATTTTTACTAGTTTCAAAAAATGCCCTAGTAGCTCAAGATTATCAAGGCTTTGTGTGCGGGCTGGTGGAGTCGAGGATCCAATTGCAGGACTCGGAGACAGAATGTGATACAAAACCACAGCTTTATTGCTGGCAATGAACAAAACAGATCTAAACTGCAAAAACGACAAACTGCAAAAACGACAAACTGCAAAAACGACAAACTTAACAACACAGGCAACTCTAATGGTACAAGGCAACACTGACTCAGAGAAACATGGGGCTTAAATATTCTGGGGCATAATCACAGAATGGGAAACAGGAGGGAGACACAGCTGAAAGAGATTAGGGCTAAGGAGATAGAGGAAGCAAAACTAGACACACTGACATCAGACTGGGACTATCAAAATAAAACAGGAAACAAGAACCAAATCACAAAGACGCAAACTTGACAAAGAGAGATAGACTGAAAGAATATAACACACGGCACCTGAGGAAGACAGTGACTTAAGCAACAATTAATATCAGGGGAACAAATCTTAAGAACTAAACTAATGACCAGAACCAAACCTAGAATAATAACCCAAACAGCACAACTCAAGAATCCGAACATAAATCATAATCTAGATAAACATGAAAATATAAGGAACAGAAAAAGCTGGGTCAAAATGACCCAGAACCGTGACAAAGATATATCATTGATCAAACAAAGTTGTGTGAGGATGTTGTGAAAAACCGTTACACTATAAAACAGTATATTTGTGGTAAGCACAAGGAATCATGGGGATCTAAAGGATTAAGTTTAGTCTATGAATTTAGTAGCGTTGTGATCATTTCCTCAGGCTTCACTGTTATTTTGAGTATGTGATGTGGTTTTCAACCCTATTGTTTAGCTAGCAGTTGGCCACCATGACTGTGACTCCTGTAGTGATCAATTGCAGACTCTTGCCTTCAAGAGTCACATAAATAAAGTGTCCCAGATACTTACATTTAATAATTGAAATTTTAATCATATACGTAATAATTTAAATACGAATGTTGCCAAAACTTATTTTTACTCAATGATCATCTCTCATATGGACTGTTGTTTGACGTCCTGGTCCTTGCTTGTCCAACAACACTTAAAACTATTAAAAACATTTATAAAAGAAGTTTAAAACTACTTGACAAAAAAAACGACTTCCCACCACCATTGTCATGTGTTAAAAAAAACATAAATTACTGAACCTCAATAACTTAGTGAAACTTAAAAGAGTGTGTTTAATATATAATAAATCCTAGGAAACCATCTAATGTATTTACTATGTTATATTTCAATGAGCAGTATCTGTCCCTGTGGCTTTTGCTTCAATCTGTAGAAGTCTGCATAGTTTCCTCAGTCGTCCACTTTAGTTTAGTGCTTAAAGGGAAGAAAACTGGACTTCTACATGGACCCCCCCCCATTTTCTCAGCCACGTTTCAGGTGTAGCACGCCACATTAGCTCTTTAAATGGGCCTCCAGGTGCTTAAACGCCATTGGTGGCAAGCTGCACTTTGATCTGTGGTCAACTAGTCAAATAATGATAATATTAACTATCAGCAGCCTGGAATTATATCATCTATCCAACATGCCTCACCTGTGGACTCTCAGGGTGTGGGACATTAACTGAAGATTAATACTAAAACTTATGCTGTTATGCTCCACAGTCAGTGTTACGTCACCCCCCCCCCC
>VUQR01010957.1:0-10969 GCA_015108515.1 Hemichromis elongatus | reverse complement strand
GTGGTCTGCCCATTTTAATGATTTTATAGATATGAATTTATATCTCACCATATATCATATTTTACAGTAGTGAAATGAAGATATGTGTCAGTGTGTAGACTGCAAATGTCCAACTGAGTATATTAGCGGTAAATATGCAGGCTGGCAGACTGATGGTTACAAACCTAACAATGATTTGATATATTGTACTCTAGGCAGATTTTCCCCAATAAAATGATATAATTTATAAAGATTCATACACTTATAACAAAAACATCACTTATAAAGTGTTCCCTTTTAGGACAGTGACCTGACCAGCATACAATTTACAAATCATATTTTTGCAATTTGACTTTTTATGAACCAACAGAAAAAGGGGAAAGAAGAGATCAATAAAAGGGACAGAAAAGTGAGAACATTAGAGAACAATCTGTGTTAGAAGATATTAGATCAGAACAGAAAGGAAGTAATTTTGTTCTGAGGTGTCCACGTGTGCATATGTGTGTGTGTTGTTCGGGACATGGCCAGCCCTTTTATCAGTAGCCAGCTGGTTAACAGGCTCATGCATCACCATTTCAAACACTATTATGTACACACTGCACTCTGGCACCTTGTTATGAGTGTGCATGTGTTTCTGCATGTGTGTATCTGAGTCTCCGTGCACACATTTCAATTCCGTCCTTCTGAAGCTTGCCTGCCATTGCTCTACTCAAAGTATCAGCTTGGCGATAATAAATTGCCATAATCAAATCTCATTTCTGAAAAATACCTGTGGGAGCAACCAAACAAACAAGGACAGAAAAAAAACCTAAATGGGTCTTGTAAGAAGGAGTGTGGAAAAATACAAGAGGCTGCAGCAGTTTGTTTTAATCAACTTGGCATTGAATTAGAGATTTAAATACCAGCTTAGTCCTTGATGGGCTGCGTGTACACACACACACACACACACACACACACACAAAGAAACTCTTACAATTTACAATACATAGCTAAGCAAAGACAAAAGTGCATGAACACATTCAGACATTTTTTTTAAACATACGCATAGACACAAACAAACACACACTTATACACATGCCCGCACTCACACACGCAATGTGGACCCTTGATAGCAAGGCTTAGCAATAACCATGATGCGTTGAGTTGAGGAGCGTTGGCCGGTTTTGCATTTCATATGAGCCTGGTCTTCAAAGACACACAGGGGAGAGAGTGAAACCATTTATCACAAAGAGAAGCACGACGGCTGGAAGCACCGCCAGCAGAAAAGCCTGTTTATTTTGGCTGCCACAACAGTTTGGGATATGAGAGTGTGTGTGTGTTCATCAGTGTGCATGCTTTGTCATCTGGACCCAGTATACACACTTTTTTTTTTGCTTTTGCGTACACCTCAATGAGCGATCCTATGTATTAATTAAGATGCTTCAACTGAAAAATTAACCATCGGAATAAAAAACAGTTGAAAAGATATTAACAAAGTTATTAAGGACAATTTGTGAAAAGAACAATGTAAAGCACAGATTTCTTTTTTAGCTGATGTGATTTGCTGTTGTGGTAACATAACAAGGTCAAAACATAGCTGATCTAACCCTTTAGTCAGTGCATTATCTTAACTCAGCACTCAACTTCAATGGTTGACTTTCATGAAAAGGGTCTGGGAAGATGCCTAAAAAACGTATGTTTTACACCTACAGATAAAGAGCACTATCGACAGAAGCAGCTTCAACAGTCTGCTTTGGCAGATGCACACGCAAACAACTTTAAACGCAAGATTTTGATTTCTTTCAAAAACAAGACATTCACCAGTTACACCTATAAAAACTGAGCTTTCTTCAGTGTTTTGCCAGAGATCTTGTTACCTGTGACATGGGGTTTACAATGGCACTGTCCAGTGTAACGGTTGCAGCTAGAAACTGCTCCTGTAGAGGTTCTCATGACGCCCATGTCATTGCAGTTACAGGAACTGCAACCATTTGGATTTGAGGTTGTGAGACCAAACCAACCAGGCAAACAGTCTGCACACTCACGGCCTGTTACTGCAGCTTTACAGTGACACTGACCTCCTATCTGAAAGTGACAAATGCAGAAAGAGTGAAAGATTTTAATCACAGCTTAAAGTAGTAAGTAGTAGCAGTATTTTACTTTCTTCTTCTTTTCTAATATAAATGTGTATATAAATTAAAAAAAATATATAAGTATTCTGGGATTAAAAATGTGAAAGTTACACATTTCAAAACAGAGCAAGAAACCTTATCACTTCACTTCACTGATGGATCAAGATTGAAGTGAATTTGTCCATTGTATTTGCTGATGCCCAAAATGTATCACTAAATCAGCTTAGTCTTAATATGTACATCCCATACTGACTATTAAGATTGTATCATATTGAATGTAATGGTGTCTACCTGCACACAGTCCATTCTGCCGTCGACCGTTCCAGCAGCATAACAGTCACAAGGCTGGCACACATCAACTGAAGTGGGATCAGGGTTCTCGAGCCTGAAAAACCCACTTATACACTGCTCACAGTTCCTACCTGATAGTAAACATGGAGAAACAAGGTGATAAAGGGTGAAAAAAAAAGTCAATAGATAGAAATCACACAGAGCTTTGAAAGGTGCTTTTCAGCCTGATGGTAAAAAAATAAAAACTACTGCCTGTTTGAATTTACACATAAGAGGGATTTGAGGCTGTAACCATAAAGGATAACAGGGATGATTAAATTTAACAGTGTCTTTACGTTAATCAGTATCTAAAAGGACAAAAACAAAGTGGAATTTAAGACCATGCAAATTAGTAAAATGCATCCACATGAAGAAAACACAATAAAATAACCTCAGTAAACAAATTCCACATGACTTCTCAGTATCAATCAATAGTTTTAGGTACTGAATACAACACTTGTTTATTTTTATGTATTTATCTTTTAAAGAGAATAAACCAGAGTATGCTTTAGGTTATTACTGGAGTCATCTGATTATACAACTGTAACGTAACCAGAGATACAAGAGTTTTACTGTTACAACAAATTGTGGGTTACTAATTTACACTCGCCCCAGCTCTGCTCAGATTAGGCTATGTAATTAAGCAAAATCAGCATAACATACTTGAAAGGTGTTTCTACTATCTTTTCCTTACTTTTTAAACATACTACAGGCATGGGAAAGTTAGTTTCCCATGGGGCTATCATGGAGGACCACACCAATAATCATATAAAGACATGTCAATAGTGAGCAGAACTGAGTTCAACTGCCACTGGTGTGGCCCTTCACAACACTCACAGTGTCTTATCTCTTATCCTTTGGGAAAATTAACTGAGTTTTCAATATTTGCATTTGTAAATGTTTTATTGATAAGTTTATATTGAAGAAAAGACAGGAAAGCTGGGAGAAAGAGCAGTGGACGACATGCACTAAAACGGCCTTGGGGTGGATTCAAACCCAGGCCTCTGCATTAGCCATGTCGCATACAGTCTGCCTGCGCTATAAAACGCGAATACAAAAGAAGTTATGTTTATGTTGCCAAAACTCTACCTGTGGTGTTGTGCATGCAGTTGTCGCAGACACCTCCTCCTCCTCGATAATGCTCATCTGGATAGTCATCAGCTAAGACGTCATAATGACAGGAGAGGGCGTGGCCGTGACACTGACAAGGTCGGCAGTTCATAGGCTGGAGCTGATCACCTGACCTGAACGGCTTGTCATTGTAGAGTGGAGCACAGCTTTCGCACTGCGTAAATATACATTTTTTCATTGTGCATTCCTGACATACTTTAAACTGTACATATAAGTAATATAATACATTTAATGTCATAGCCTTATTAAAAAACAATATATTAACAGAAACCTAAAACCTACACAGCTGTCATAGAGTGAAAATATATGTTCATTCAAAAAGACAAAATTAAACTAAAACAAATCTAAACTGTACAGAAAAATCCTTCTATACAAAGTGAAATGTTTGCTGTTTTTAAAAAAAAGAGGCATATCGAAAAGTAAAAACTGGAGAAAATAAATGAGCAGAAAATGAGGAGAAAATTAAAAAATGTAAAATCGATGTCCCGTTGAAATCTAAATCTAACGACAGAAGAATGACACACATAACAACACCTAATACTGATGTATTCTTTGCTGTATTAGAAATAAAAACATTACATTCAAACACACATAGACACACACGCAGAGAGTATAGGGAAATCAATGTTACTAATGAGGAATGACTTGTAACTGCCAGCGCTCCCACTTTCCTGTCAAAATAAACATACCAAGGTGTGTGTGGTTTTGTGTGTGTGATAAAAAATGCATTTTTTTGTAGCAGAGTGCAGCAGAGGCGAGAAGCAGCAAGTACAAGCCCTTTGATTTTGTTCAGCAGTCAGTACAAATTATAGTGGACAAGGGGGGCTTCAAATGGTGGGATTAAAAATGTATTAAAAAACACAGGAGTTCCTCCCATGTGTGACACATGCAGACCTGCACTGGGCCTATTATGTATGACACACAGAGGAGGAGGGAAGCCAGGGGAAGCGAGAGGGAGGGGGAGAGAGTGGATCAAAATGGGCGAAGAGGTTCTTATTTCGTGCTGTATGCGAGAGAATGGAGTAAAAGTAAAAAGGAACTGAAAAACTGATGGGAACACAAGAGGAAGCAAAGCCCAACAATAATCCAGAGGCAGGGGACAATGTAGGGCACAAAAGGAGACAAACCAAGAGAAGCAATTTTAAAATGTATTCATTAAAGTTTCAGATTACATCTAACAATTAAAACAAATAACGGTTTGCAGTCAGCATCAAGAGGACTGTTGACTGTTTGATTGGCTGATTATTAGCACAACTTAATAAAACAGCAAGAAAATTCTCTTGAAATGTGATGTATATATTTAATCATCAACACAGAGAAACAACAAGAGACGAGAAAAAACAAGTCTACAAAGACACACACAGACACACAACTACACACAGGCAGGGGAGAATGTCTTGGGACATGTAATTCCACAGGAGCACTGAGCTGTTTGCATGTTCCTGTTTGTTCTGTCACTCTGCCTGCTCATCTGTCTGCCATGCTGTTTGGCCTGAGGTCTATCTGATGTCTTACCTACAATAAGTTCCCTCCTGTACGTTTGTCCATGCTTTTTTTCCCCCCTCTTTCTGCCCATCTGTCTGTGCTTTCCTGACTGTCTATCAGCATCTCTATGCCCCAAACCGTTTCACATATCAAAGCTACTTTTCTTTCTGCACTCCAAATGGAAAAACCTCACTACATCTCACTCTTCGTCTTATCCGCTGGGGATGAGTCCAAGAGCGGGAGTTTTCTACTTTTCTACCACTCTTTCATTCCTCTTTCTGCCTCCTCTACCTCTGTGTCTCCTCTATCTTCCCACACTTCCTTCCTCCATTTCCCCTCTATCTGAAAAACAAATCACTCTGTACATCTCTCCCTGCTTCCCACCTCTCCCATTCCTCACTCCCTCCCCCCTGTCTCTACTGTCCCCCAACTGCTTGTTCTCATAGCCACAGTGAGTATGTGAGCAGGAAATATTACCATACCAAATGAAAGGGGGAGTTTTTTTTTCTTTCTTCTCTTTTCTTTTCATTCAGCATTGCGTTACCTTCTCTCTCTCCCTGCCTGCTAATTAGTCGAGGGACTGGTGTTTGGCAGTTAAAAGAAGAGCGCAAACGTTCATTCTCTTCCTCATACAAAAGGTTTTGATGGCGCTCCATCTTCTGCACACAGTACTCACAGCAAAAAAATAGAACGGCACATAAGTAACATTGAGTTTAAGTTCCTTTAATTCTATTTGCTTTTATCTTCTGCACATAGTCACTGCACTGTGCACCCAAAACAACAGAAACAAAGTTATTTACTAAGCCAGTTGTTGAGCTGGGCATTATTGTTAGTGAATACATTTATTAATCACATGACTCTTTATTATCATTTCTTTTCTTTTTCAACAGTTTCATGGCAGAAAATTCATTCAAGCTTAATGCAAAAAAGGAAAAACAGAAAGTAAAGCTAAGGGGTGCATGTGTGTGAGTATGAATGAATGT
The DNA here is from genome assembly GCA_015108515.1 of Hemichromis elongatus. Lineage (NCBI taxonomy): Eukaryota > Metazoa > Chordata > Actinopteri > Cichliformes > Cichlidae > Hemichromis > Hemichromis elongatus. The sequence continues at coordinate 4,950 of VUQR01010957.1, read as the reverse complement.
GTGTGTTTTGGATTGAAGAATAACATCTTATTTTTACTCTTGAATGTTTGGACAAAACCTGCTGAGTGAGGAGACTGCTCTAATGGATGTGTGGACATTTAGATGGCTTGTCATAGGCAACTGTGTATGTGTGTGTCTGTATGTGTACGTGTAAAGCTGCTGGGAGAACTCATCTTATCCTAAATGCCATGACCAATTTCACGCTCTCACTGGAAAGGTCGTGGCACTGGCTTGTGTATGTGTGAGCAAATTTGTGTGTACATATCCACGTTGTGTGTATCTAAAGTTAACCCAGTTAACCCTTGTGCAGGTGAAAATCTGCTGCTGAGGCACACTTGAGCCACAGAGATCCTGGACAATGCCACTTAATGTCACTAGCCATCAATATCTCTCAGACACATGGATAGAAACAGAAAAACATGTTCAATGTCCAATACTATATATAAATACAAAACACTTTCAAAATTTCCAGAAAGTCAACTTCTATTCTAATCACAGTTTTTCTAGTACAAAAATCATGTATATCTGGTACCAATTAATAATAATGCATACTTTATTGATCCCCGGGGGAAATTCCTCTCTGCATTTAACCCATTCACTCTGTGAAGCAGTGGGCAGCCACCAATGCAGCACCCAGGGAGCAGTGTGTAGGGACAGTACCTTGCTCAGGGGTACCTCAGGGTAGCCTTTCAGTGGATTTGAACCCTCGACCTTCCGATCATGGGGCCACCACTCTACCTACTGAGCTATCCATATATGGATTGAAAAGTGAGAGGAGCAGTGAGCTGTTCACCAATCACCACATAGTGATGCATAGTTGGACCAGTGGCAGTGCAAGATGTCAATTGTCTTGGTGTAGCCAAATATATTATAGAGCATCTGGCAAAAGGCCTGATCCAACTTCAACATCTTCAACATCCATCCAAAAAAGCTGAATTTCAACAGTACAGTGAGGGATGTTTTGGGGCTGTTCTGGTTGGTGTGACACTGCAACATTGTGTGGAAGATTGGGACAATGCCTTTAGATTTGTAAACTGAGAAACCGCACTAGACGAGAAGAGAACCACACTTCTCCTCCTCCCCCGAGAAGGTCTCTGCCTGGATGCAGGAAAGAAGAGTCAACCAATTCACTGAAGCTCAAATTCAGTAGGAACAAGTTACCTCTTGGGCATGAAACACTGGTGCTCTAATGAATATTCATGGGGAAAACATATGTACCTGTGTTTTGTGGACTTGGAAAAAGGATTTGACCTCATCCCTTAGGGTCTCCTGTGAAGAGTGTTTAGGAAGAATGGGGTATTGGGCCCATTGCAATGGGACATTGCAAGTCTGCCAGGGATCCTCCTATCCACTAATTTAATTAATAAGTTATTCGTTTTTATGGACATAATTTCTAGGTGCAGTGAAGGGGTGAATGGTGTCCGGTTTGGTTGTCTTAGGATCTTGTTTCTGCTTTTTGCAGATAATGTGGGGGGTTTTTTTTAGCTTCATGAACTGACATCTTCCACCTTTCACTGGGGCGGTCTGCAGCTGACTGTAAAATTGCTGGCATGAGAATTAGCAGTTTCAAATCTGAGGCCACAGTTCTCATTCACAAAAGGATAGAGTGTCCAGTCAGTATCAAAAACTGCCCCTACTGATCTCTGGACTTTGTTCACAAGTGAGGGTAGACGGAAGCAGATATTAAGACAGAGTGGTGCAGAACTTGCAGTAAGGCAGACCCCAGAAGGTCTTGATGGCTGAGCAGAGGAAGGTCTAGGCGTCTCAACTCAGACTGCTGCCTCCAAATAAAATGGATGGATGCAAGGATGGATGAACCACTACTCTACACTGTCATGACCTTATAGCATGTCCTAAATGTATTCAGAAATATGTAGAGGGAGTTAAAAACTAATTGTTAAAGAACACTTTCTTTAACTCTTTCAAGACATACAAGCACACACATGCACACAGTCACAATGTTAGTTCACCTGTCCTGAATCAAGTTTGATTTAACCATCCCTCATGATTTTAGGTGCAGATAAAAGAGGTTCAGGCAAATTTATGTGCAAAAATTTAATTTTGAGTTTAAGAACTATTAACTGACACAAACAAGTTAAACCAGAGTAATCTGATGTACAATGCAGTATATGATATAACTTTCAGACGTTATGGAATCCATCAGTTATGTAGACAAACAGAGACAGAGTGACAGAATGAGAGATTAAGTCTGACACAGAGTGCACATAAGAAAGAATCAAAAGGAGAGTGAGTGCGTGTGTGTCCGTTAGTGCGCACAAGTGTTTAAGAGTGTATGTGTGTGTGTGAGATGGAGAAAGAGTTTAAGTGTGCTTTCTAAGGCCCCTGTTGATCATCTTGACACATGTCTGAGCATTTCTGTCACTTTAATGTCACTGTGGAAATTCTGCAGATTAGTACAACATCCGTCATGGTGCTAGCCCGATCCAAGTCAACAGAACGCATGCAATATTAAACGCTAATATTCCCCACAGCCTTTTATGCTCCAATATTACAGAGACAGAAGAAAGGCCCTGAATATTCACTCAGAGAGATGACATGGACAGGTTCAGGAAGAAAGAGAGTGCGCACAGGAACACACACACAAAAAATGACTCTATAAAGACATGTGCACATATTACACACTAATGTATTTCACAGAAGTGTAGCTTCTGTCGAGATTAATTTACATAAAATATATCCATGCTTATTCCACTACATCTCTCCAACACAAAAGAAGTAATGTATGTACGAGAGAAAAGGAAAGAAACAGCTTGGGAGGATGGATCAACCTGAGACAGGAAGAAAAAAAGGAGGAAATACAGAATGAAAAATGAAAAACAGAGTCAAACAGGAATGAATTAAATACTTAGAAAGTGAGGCAATAAAGAGTGAGAGGGAATAGAAAAAACAGCTGAGTGAAATGAAGCGAAATACAAACAGAAAAAGAAAGAACTGATTAGAGATGCATGCTGAGGGAATGTAATTGTTCTAGTCGATTTGAGACATTATTTAAACTGAGACCCGAGAGAGAAAGACAGAGTGTGTGTGAGAGGGAGCAATCGACAAAGAGAAGAGGGCGGAGGTGGGACAGGGACCTAAGAGTGGAAAGACAAATGTGGTGTATAAAATAGAGAAAAGGGGGAAAGAAAAGGGGTACTTTTTTGTCATAGTGTGAAAATTATGACTGAAGTTTAGTTTCTGTGCGTGTTTGTGTGTGTAGAGCACTTTTGTGTTATAACTTTTATTTTAGTATAAGTTCAAGTAAGACTAAAATTATTAAATGCACGCGTGTGTGTAGGAGGCTGTCTGTTATATGAAGTTAAAGAAAGAAATTTAACAGCTGCTAGCTGACAGCTGTGCATCTTCATCAATGTACTCTGTTGCACACACACACACATGCACAAACTAATGCACAGACACGGGTGTATGAATGATACATAAGTAGTGAATAATGCAGGCTGTCCTGTGCTACAGTGAGGTGAAGCCGTCATATTGAACATTTCATTGCAGACTACAAGGGGCTTTTCTTAGGGTGGTGCCTACTACTTTACAAGTTGTATTAGCTTCCAGTCAAACTAACATCTGGTCACAGAGGTTTAGGTCAAACTACTCATTCTGTTATGTGTGAATACTCACAACATACTTCTGGTTTTACCTTAAATGACTGGCAACTATAACCAGAAACACTACAGACTGCAACAAAGATTCTATATTTTACTTAAGAACATAGGTAGCAATTACCCAGCTGTAAGACCTAGCTGATGTAGCATTCCAGTAATTCACATAAACATAAAACCATTTCTTTAAAATTTTATGAAAACAACTTTAGGCAGACTTTCCGTTTTTTTTAGTGGATATAACTGAATACACAGTTTAAGCATGGCCATAATTATTGATAAAGGCGATTCTCTATGACATATGATAATGAAATTAAAACTTTTATAAATTAACTTTAATATCAAATGACTTTTACCAATCATCGCTATTAGCACTGTGGTCCGCATAAAAACAAGCTGAATTTCATTTCATCTTAACAGTCCCTTAAAAACCACTTAAAAACCATTATAATAAATATATAATCAAGATAGAAAGAAAAGTGTTCAAATAAATACTTGTGGTATGGTAGGTGTGTGTGTGTGTACATCTTTCTATAATTTATTAAAGCAGTTCTTTGTCATTAAGAAGGAAAGTGCTTAATTAGGACCACAAGGAGGTTTTCCCTCAGGGGATTCCTCTGTGATGAGTGTGTGTGTGTATGTGTGTGTATGCGCGTGTGTGTGTGTGTGTGTGTTTGCCTATGCTTTTAAGTTTAAACATGATATATGCTGTGTACCTGGATCAAATATAGATATTAATTATTGTGAAATCAATCCCATCCACAAATGTTGTCCCAAAATATGTAGGACTCAACATGAAATTCTAATGACTTCACATTACACCATTCATAAAGCACAACCCACAAGGTACGCTGGGTCTACTACTAAAAGAGTTGTTGTGATTTGTCATATAAGAGTTTATGTTTGTTACTTACATTGTTCCCCTCTGTGTGGCTCTCCAGCAAACACAGGCATCTGTACGGTGTCACACTGGTATCACAATGGTCTGCATGGCCGTGACACTCACACCTTCCCAGATAAAGGAAACAGAAAGACAGAGAGAAACATTAAAAAATAAACAAAACTTTAAAACTTTGATGCTGAAAATATTTAATTCTCTTAAGCAAAGAAAAAACATGGGAAAAGCTCTCCCTCCCTGCTTCAGTCAAGACCTCCTTAGTGCTACTGGACAGTTTCCATTCAACATTTATAAATGCCATCCTGAGAATCATTAAAGCAACATAACAGGTAACATGTGCACACACTAACTAACTCACACACACACACACACACACACACACACACACACACACACACACCCGTTTTTATTACCTGGTGGGACCACCACACACAC
>VUQR01010956.1:21563-50848 GCA_015108515.1 Hemichromis elongatus | reverse complement strand
TCTGGGGGCCCCCCCCCCCCCCCCCCCATTGTGAAACTTCAAGTTCACTTTAAAATTTTGGTCAAGATTTTTAAAAACAGGTTTTGTTCAAAAGTGTCAAAACATCAGTCATGGCTAATTTTTCATGTGTTTATCAATAAAGTCCGTTAGACTTTCACCCAGAGACCAACAGTGATGCCCACGTTCAATGAGCCAAACATCTGCTTTAAATATGTCAACTGAAGCAAAAACCACTGAGAGAGCGAGTATATCCCAACTGCCCACTCACCACATATTTATCATTAAGGTCTGGCTGGCTTTGATGTAAAGACATCCTCACATCCTTTGTGCAAAACCTTGACGCCTGATCACAGGATACGTATACTTTACAAATCCATCCATTGCTCAGAACAGGAGTAAATTTTTCGCCAACTAAAGACAGATGCTCCTTCTGCTGATGGTCTGACACCTTTAGAAATATGTCTCGCTGGTGTTTCCATCTCCCTTGTATAAGGCTGTTACGCTCCAACTGTGAAATTCTGGGCAGATTTGCTGATTTTTCATGTTTAAAGTAACAATTTTTCTGACAGTTGATACCAAACAGCCTTTTACATTTTTCTCCTTTGGTTGAGGTAAACAAATAATTCTTCCTTATATAAAAATTAGCTGACATCCTTTGAAAGTTTTTCAGCTCTTGATCATCAAATTATGAAAACTTAACCAGGGCACAAGTGCTGCTATCGGTTATCGTGGATACCAGTATCTGAAGATCTATTGTTACATTCCGACTCGAAAATATCTGAATGGCAAATCAGCCGACGTGTTGACGTTGAGGAAATACTGTCTGCGCTCACCTGTCCGCCGCTGTTGTCTGTACGAAACTGGTACTGCACATTGTGGTCTGCAAATGCAGCTTGAGGGACACCGGTGATGGTCACTGCAGTCTGCTCGTCCGTCCCCACAGCCTCCCCTGCAACACACACACACACACACACACCACCACGTTTCACACCTCGGACACTAAACAAACGCAGGGCCGTGTAACGCAGGTACACGCCTTTTGACTTAACAGCAAGCCTGTTTTTATTCCTGCAACACGCAAACATCCGACACTGTCCAAACAGGTTTTTTGGCATCTCAACTATTAACATGTTATTTTCCAAGTGGAGCTTCATGTACTCATAATACTCATGTACTTACTAACATAAAATGTATTTTTTGTCATTAAATGCCAAGAAATAACAGAAGAATAGCCACAGTTTTGTTAAATTAACTAAATCCAGCTCAAGCTTCCTTGTCTGGATAGTCCAAAAAAGCCATTCTGAACCTTGAAAAAAGTTTTTAAGTTTGTTTTGCTGCACAAAAAGAATGATTTATCTGTTTCAGTCGTGTGGATTACGGGAAAAGATGCTCCTACCTTCCTGTAGCTGCACCACCTCCTCTGTTTCCTGTTTGTCGTGACTAAAACCAAAAACAGAGCAGAGCTGAGTCAATTTCAAGCATTTCTCAGAAAGAAGATCGTTAATGTTTTCTGAATGTAAAACCCAGTTCCCCTGAACCAACTGAGGAAATGTGGCGCCCCCGGGTGGTTATATAGGGGAATAATCGTTAAGATATAAATAAAATGAAACATCACTGGCGTCTAAGCGTGACATAAAATCAGTTTATCTGCACTTAAAGGGGGAAATGGGAATTTTTTTAAGCCGTAGATATCTCGTCTAGCTGCTCTGATCAGTTGCACTTGGAAAGGCAAACTTCACAAATATACATAATACTCCAAACACCGCCCTTATGTGGTTGGATTTAAGCGTTTTAAACCTTAGAGATGCTGCATCAGTCACAGTAGCAGAAAAGTGAATTTACTTGTTAGCCTAAAAACTGTCACAAACTGCAGCTGTGCACTTGTTTTTATTGTGCAGTGAATAAAACAAGCGCACAGATTTGGAAAAGGGCGCACAGCTTCTGCTGGAAACCTCCTAATGTGTGCAGAAATCCTCTGAGCAAAGTGCGCAGACAGTGCGGGACAACACGAAACAAATATTAAAAGTATCCCGAGAAGGCAGGTTATTAACTGCACTGCGCTGCAGGGAGCAGGGGGGAAAAACAGAGGGGTTTATAGGCCGTGGTGGAGCCATGTCTGAGCAGGAAGCGGGCAGCAGCTTCTCACCTCGCCGAGCTATCCAGACTTTGCTCCAGCATATCCATGAAGGTTTTGCGGGTGTAACACGCCGATATTCAACGACACAGAATTACGGAGATGGAAGCGCTGATCACGGGGACAAACACACGGGTCATGTGAGGAAGACAGTCCAGGACACGTGAGGCGCCGACCGGGCAAGGAGCTAAAATGGAGGCCGCTGAGGAGCAGGACGGAGCTGTCTGCGTCTGTGCGGAAAAGTAGAAAAAAAAAAAAAAGAGTCCGGGTGTTTCCGCAGCTGTGCCGAGGCGGTGGAGGGAGGCTGAGTCCCGGGTTATGGTCGTTATTGTGTTATAAATTCTGATCTGAATGCACGGATTGAGGCTGGTTTGCGGTTAAATTGATTTCTTTATGTCCTCCGTGTTCTCCGTTTGCGCACAGCTGCCGTTTGTCCGCGCAAAGCGGCTGCGACATGCGCTCCAGAAGACACGGAGTGGATTAGTATGTTCGCTTTTTTGGAAACAAAATGCGTCTTTTTTGCTCTAAATGTCGCTTTGTCTTTGTAAGATTTTGAAATTTCGTATTCACGTGACTCTTGGTGTGCAAAGAGTTTGGTTAGAAACGGATTTTCAGGGGATTTATTTGGTTAATTCTCTATTAAAACGATTTACGCGTAAATTGTTTTGACTTTGGCTTTTATGGCGCGGTAAATATTTTCCCCGAGAGTCATTTTTTGTGGTTTTCTTTCTCTCACAATAAACCAGTTCTTCAATAGGACATTTTTTTCGGGTCTCTTTTGCCCAGGTGACCACGGAGATCCAATACGGGTTTTCTCACAAACCACATGACAAAAACTGTCTACATAACGCAACAAGGCACCGCCGAAGCTCGCACGGTTTTAACACATCGGGCAGTTATGGTGACCATTATATTTGAAATTCAGACCCAGTTTGTACATCGCTGAGCTGCCGAATGACTTAAAACGCAGATAAAATGACTTCTCGTTTCTTTACAGCAAACCTTCCCATCAATTTCTGACAGTAGGAGGCGATGCTGAGTGTCAGCGGCAGGAAGCACGACGTCTTCAGCAGCTGATCTACGCAACAGAGATCAACAGATTTTCTTTTACAGTTTATTTAATTCAGAAATAAATCCACTTTTATCAAACACAGACTCTCGGAAGCTGTCTATAAAGTAAAAAGCACGAACATACTGAAGCTTATGAGCACATCACATTGATTTAAGAACATGTTTTACACATTAGGACTGCCCTCGGCCTCACGGGTCCGTTTGTTTGTTTGTTTTTGTTTTTTTTTAATACTTGGTAATTTTCCCCCAGATATCCATAAATCCTTTGATTGAAACAGTATTCATTGCCATTTGATTTAAAGTCTGTAACAGTGTGTCCAAAAGTCCAAGTTAAGTCATAATTCGTGGTGTTTAAATAAACTGCTATTTATTACATTTCAGTTTATAGAGAGAAAGCTCAGTTTCTACAAGCATAACTTTTACCCCTTAAAATCCACTATTAAACATCAACCTTTTCTAGCTTAGGTTACAGGTTATATGGGATATTTCTTTTTAAAGTGTATATGCAGAAAAAAAAACCTAAATACACCCTCATCTGCCTCTTTATTAAGAACATTTTGTTAGTACTAGGTTGGACCCCCCTTTTCCTCCAGAACTGCATAGAGATGTGGCTCCATATTGACATGATAGCATCACAGAGTTTCTGCACATTTGGCAGCTGCACATCCGTCTCCCGTTATGTCACATCCCAAAAGACACTACTGGAGTGAGATCTGGTGACTGGAGGTTATGTTATGATGCTGGAGGGAGTCATCCTAAGATTGGTACACTGGTTATAAAAGGCTGAACATGATTAGTAAGCATACTCAGGTTGTGCATTTAAAAATGCTTAATTTGTGCCAAGAGGGCCAAAGTTTTACCCACAAAATACCCACCACGCAATTACACCATCACCAGCAATCTGAAGGCATTTTCTCCCAGAGAAAAATACAGCTCACTGGATAATTTCAGCTTTCTAAAAAAAAACCCTAGAGATGGTTGTGTGGTAAAATCCAAACAGATGGGTAGTTTCTAAAATAATCAGACCGGGATGGCACCATAAGGGTGTCCAAAGAACCACAAAAATATTTGCCCTTATGATGCTCAGTTCAAACTTCACTAAGTTGTTTTCACATTGCTTGTGCTTGTAGAATGCACAGTTTTCGTCATGCGATTGGCTGATAAGAAATTTGCATTAACGAGCAGTCGAACAAGTGTCCCCAATAAAAATGACCAGTTTGCATATAATCTCCATCAGCTTGTTCATCAGTTTATAAGATTTAGTTAAATGCTTCAACCCCAGTGTCTTTGTAATCACTCCAGCTGTCCAGTCATTCATTTTCCTAACCAAATTCAGGTCTCAGGCCAGGCAGACTGACCTGGCTGATAGGAGAGAGGTGAGATAGTACCTGGACACGCCTATAGACCAGCATGTCTGTGGATCCGAGTGTGGCAGGAGACCGGAGCACACGGAGAGAACCTGTAAACTACACAGAAACACTCCAGCCAACCAGGAGGTAAATGCTAACCTCTGCAACACTGCGTAGCCCTCTCATCCTCCCACTGAAATCTAAAAACACTGTATCTGTCTTGTATGTTCTCACACATCCCTAAGCCCAGGTGGCTGTTTAGTGGGCTAAAATCAGAAAAATTAAAGGTTTACAAAAGAAAACCAGTAAACAATTCTTGAAGTCAGCCAGAGCACAATTTTGGTACTGTTTTTGTTTTATGACTCTCTTAGTTAAGGCTGTCTAAAGAAATACATTTCTGGCCATTTAGATATTTAAACCAAAGGCTAAGCAGGAAATTTGTGTAAGAGTTCAGAAAAGATCTTGCGTAAATGCATCCTTACAGGATGTGAAGACGCCAGCTCTGTGGGGTTCTTATGGGGTTAAAACCTTTGAAAAGCTTTTAAAAAACAAGTAGAATTCAAGTTTAAGCCAACAGATCTGCTTAAAATTATCCCTTATATGCATCACATAGCTTTGTGCGTGGCTTTGTGCAGAGGGTGACTCATTCATTCAGACTGTACACCCATTACAGTGAGAGAGAGAGAGAGAGACAGAGGGAGGGAGGAACAGCCACCCAACAAGTGCCAAACTTGAGGCCAGCCTCTCCTCCCATCTCATTCTTTCCTACATGGGCACTCTGATGGGTTTGCAGACAGCTCAGTTAGCAGACTGAAGAGAGCTGGAGAACCAAGACCGACACTGGGATCACGTAAGGAAATCGTCAAACCACTCTACAAAGATCTCCAGAGTTTTCTCATCCTCTAACAAACTTTAAAAAGGTAACTCAAATTTTATAAGTTTGTATCTTTTGTGCAAGGGCATCGCTTTAATTTTTGGGTGGAGTCGTTAACCCCACCCATGTCTTTTGATTAATTGTGCTTTGTCATGTGTGTGCTTAATGTTAGAGGATTAAAACAGGCAGATGTCTTTGGAAATAATTGATATGTTCGAGTGAATTAAGATTTTTTCTTTTTAACTCTGAGCTTTAAGCCAAGATGTTTCCTCACTTTTGTGTGTTTAAATTGATATCTGTTGGGCATATTTTTTTTTTATCAAACTGAAGGGTGTACATTTGCACTTGAATAAAACCTGTTCAAATTGTCTCTTTAGACTCAAAAGAATATACTCATATCTGTTTTGACAGCAAACTAAGAAAGTTGCAATGGCGACACCCAAAAACACTCCTCGAGGTGCAAACACACCACTTTCTCCCAACCGGATCACCCGTCTCCAGGAAAAGGAGGACCTCTGCAACCTCAACGATCGACTGGCCGTCTACATCGACAAGGTCCGCTCTCTGGAGGCTGAGAACGCCGGGCTGCGTCTGCGCATCACCGAGTCGGAGACAGAGGTCAGCCGAGAGCTGACGGGTCTGAAGGCCGCCTATGAGACGGAGCTGGCAGACGCCCGCCAGACACTGGACTCGGTGGCCAAAGAGCGAGCCCGGCTGCAGCTGGAGCTGGGCAAGCTGCGGGAGGACCACAAGGAGCTGAAAGCCAGGTATAATGGTAACTATGTTTGCACGTGTCCGCAGGAGCTGCTGAGGAAAAAGATTGATTAGTGTGGGTATGGGGACTTTTTAGAGGTGCCCTTTCATCTTGGGTCCCTAAATTCCTTAAACTCACCCCTGTGTGTTTGATCGATCTAGGTGTTTTTTTGTTGTTGTTGTTTTTTATAGCTATAGCAGGAGTATGCAACTTTAAAAGACAAAATAGTAAGAACAAGATGAAATCATGAGCTGCAGAATTCACCTTTACTCATTCCTCACACTCAGGGGCTGTCCAGCACCATCTACTGTGGTATGACCTTTAGCTTCCAGTATCTAATTTCAGCAAGTCTTAGGTTTTTCTAGGCACTCTGCTGACTGCACAACTCATTTCTGTTTGTGTTATATTTACATTAGCAGTTACTATTATCCCATAATTATCACCTGCCCCACAGTGTCTGCTGTTCAGCTAAAGTTACACGGTGTAGCTTTGAAATTAGAATTGCCAAACTCTTCTCAGAAATAACTCACAATCCTGCTGCAGAGTGTCTGGTGATCATGAGATGTCTGGCTGCTGCGAGGCATCTAAAATCCCCCCTTTTCAAAAAAAATACTTTGAGTTGAAGGCGTCCATTTGTCCCTTAATGCATCTGTGAAAGGGTTTGTGCCTTCAGTGTTGATACATATTAAGCAGTAGTTACTCATAATCTTTTAATAACTGATGTTTTAACTTGGTGATGCACTGAGAGTTGTGTTACCCTGCCGCTGGGACCACTCCCTATAGCTGTGGCATATTCTCCTCATTGCTCACTGGGCAAGAGCTGGAGCGGGACTCCAGCTCTTTCCCATGCTTCCACATCCACAGGCTGATGACTAACTCTTTCCCCAGCTTCTCCTCCTTCACCAAAGTCATCATTATACACAATACGTGGCAGTGTTTAAAGAGCTCCACTCTTGCCTGAATTATTTTTCCGTAAATAATAAAACGACGGGCGCAGTGTGTTTGGCAAAGCCAAACCGTTGCCATGGCAATATCTCAGCTAAACACCAACGGCTGTGGCTTGTGGCTACCAGATCCACGGGACTCGATGCAAATCACTGTGGTCTATGAGTCATATGCACCGAGGTCTTTCCCCTGCTTCTGCTTCTTGTAGACATCCTCATTCAAAAATAGCTCATACTTGTTTGATTAGAGTGTGTAAAGGAAACTATAGTAATTCAGTTTTAGGGCTTAGGTTACTAAAACAAATATAGTAAGATGCTTAAACTCTTAAACTATGGATTCTCAAAGCTCGAATGTCTTGAGTGCCATTTGAGTAAAACAAGAGAAAATGTGCACATTGAAAGTCTCAGTTTTAAAAATGTCATTTGTGTACTGGTTTAAGGTTTTGTTCAGGTATTGTTGCTATGGTGACTAATAGAGATAAACATGAATGAGAAATCCTCCCTTGCTCTCATTCAAAGCTGCTATGTCGTAGAAAATGTAAAGTAGTGCATTTTTTGAGAACTTAAGGTGGAACTTAGTCCGTTTTTGTTTTTATAGGAACACCAAAAAAGAGTCAGAACTGGGGGGGGCCTTGCAGAGGCTCAAAGACCTGGAGGCGCTGCTTAATTCGAAGGATGCTTCCTTGACTACGGCTCTGGGAGAGAAGCGTAACCTCGAGGTGGAAAACAGGGACCTAAAGGCGCAGATTGCCAAGGTAAAGTCAAACCCACGCTCAATTTAAAACTCAATAGAAACACATCTGGGTTCAATTTTTCTGCAGTCAGTCTACAAGCTCCAAACCTCTCTGTTTAGCCCTTATGATCTTCTTCTCTTTCTTCCAAGTTTTGTTAAAAATGTCAGCTAATTCAGATTTCAGCAGGGGTTGACGGACAGCCTCTCTGCATGTTTTCCTGACCGCATACTCTACTGCCTGCTTATTTTCCACTCCGCAGCATTACTTTGTACTCACACTCGGCCCTATTTCTGCTTCTTTTTAAGTTGGATACCAGCTTGGCCGATGCCAAGAAGCAGCTGCAGGATGAGATGCTGAGGAGGGTGGATGGAGAGAATCGCATCCAGACTCTGAAAGAGGAGCTGGAATTTCAGAAGAACCTCCACTCTGAGGTCTGAGCACCTTTCGCAAAACTTCTTATCATTGGCCAATCATTTTAAAAATGCCCGACTTGACTGAAAATCCTTGCTGGTAAATTTTCAATAGGAGCTGCGGGAAATAAAGAGGCGTCATGAGTCTCGCATGGTTGAACTGGATAATGGCCACCAGCAGGAGTTTGAATGCAAACTGGCTGAGGCACTGACGGATATGCGCAACCAGCATGAGCTGCAGATTAAAATGTACAAGGATGAGATCGAGAAGACCTACAATGCCAAGGTAGACCATCGAGTTACTGTCACTGGGAGGTTAAAAGATAAAGGTTTGCTTCGCAGCATTTATGTCTAAGAAAGCTGCACTCAATAATTGCACAGCAGAAATATCCACTTAAAACATCACAGCATGGTTGTGTAGTTCTGAGTTGTTGAGTTTGGTTACAGTCCATGTTTTATCTCCCTCCGTCAGCTGGAGAGTGCTCGTCAGTCGGCGGACAGGAGCAGTCACCTGGTTGGGGCAGCACACGAGGAGCTCCAGCAGATCCGAGTACGCCTGGAGTCCACGTCGACTCAGCTCAGCCAGCTACAGAAACAGGTTCTTACAGATAGACAGCACACACTTGTCTGCAAACATATATGGCTTAAAGAAGAGGGGGCTCTCTGTGATATTTGTTATATTTTAGAGCAAGGGTGCAAAACAATCGAACAGCCAAAGCTGTAGAAAATGTGGAGTTTATAGATTTTGAATTTTTATAGGTTTTACAGCTTTTCCTGTTTGCCCACTGCCATTACCTTTCATACTGGATTAAAATAAATAAATAACAGATTATCAACTAAATGACAGGAAATTTTGTTTTTCAAATGATGAGTCCATACTAAGAAGAACAACAAAAACTTTCTATTTTATATTTACAGAGGAATCTGTGGAAAAAACTATAATAACCTTTTCTCTAGTTTTACGTATTTATCATGTAGTTTCACGGGTCCGGCTAATCTAAGATTACTTAAGATCAAAGTGGGGTGCATACGTTCACTAAATAAAATTAGTTTGACATCCCAGTTTTAGAGCAAAGTAAAAACAGATCCTAGAGAAACAATTTTTTTTGTTTAAAACAGAAGTTGTTTTTATAGATTAACATAATTTGGGTTTTTAAATTGATACTGGCTATAAACTCCATTTATTTGTTTAAAAGTTCGTTTTTTTCATGGTTCCCCTAAATATTCTTTCCTTTTTGAGCTCAGTTATCAACTGTCTTAGTCCTTAATTCCTCTGGAGCTCTCCAGACTTCCTTGTTTGATCCTAACAGGCAGTAACTGTGTGACTGTTTGTTTTGATCCAGCTGGCAGCTCGTGAGGCAAAGGTCAGGGACCTCGAAGATGCTCTGTCTCGGGAGCGGGACAGCACCCGTCGCCTCCTGGGTGAGAAGGATCGAGAGATGGCAGAGATGAGGCAGCAGATGCAGCAGCAGCTCGATGAGTATCAGGAACTCCTCGATGTTAAGCTGGCCCTGGACATGGAGATATGTGCCTACAGGAAGCTGCTGGAGGGAGAAGAGCAAAGGTATGTGTAGTGACAACAGTCATCATTTCCTCTGTGTGGTTCATAACCTTTTTCATGTATCTCATCATCGTCATCAACATGTTTCTCTCTGCAGACTGCGTCTTTCGCCCAGCCCTCCTCCTACCAGGGTGGCGGGAAGTCGTTCCTCTACTTCTGGAGCTCTGTCTCGATCAATCCACCTCAGCGCTCAGAACTCCCCGGCTAAGAGACGTCGCCCCAACGACACCGACAGCGAGGCCTCCAGCTTCGCCGGTGGAGCCGTCTCCCGGACTCGCATCACCCAGCAGGCCTCAGCCAGCGGACGTGTCACTGTGGACGAGGTGGATCTGGATGGGAAATATGTCAGACTCAGCAACAAAGCTGATGAGGTGAGATGGAGAAGTTGGAGGTCGATTGACTACATTACTATTTATAACGTAGTGACTTTGACCTCTGGCATTTTTACCCAACCATCCTCCTGCTCTTATAGGATCAGAATCTGGGGAACTGGCAGGTGAAACGACAGGTGGGATCTGGCACTCCCATCGCCTTCAAGTTCCCAGCTAAATTCACCTTGAAGGCCGGTCAGAGAGTCACGGTTAGTAGCATCTTAATTCAGCGATCAGAATCCCCAATCAACACCTGATAAGATCAGATATTTTACTCTGTTCTGTCTCTGTGGTCAGATCTGGGCCTCTAATTCTGGTGGAACCCATAATCCTCCATCTGACCTGGTGTGGAAGACTCAGCCCTCCTGGGGCACCGGAGACCTCTTCCAGACCACTTTGATCAGCATTAATGGAGAGGTATTTTAATTTAAATCAGCTTATTGGGCTCAATAGACATTTCATTCAGACATAAGGTGTCGGGGCTCATGGCCGGTTAAAAGTACAGTTTCCGAAAATTTAAAATGGGCTGAAACTGAATGAATAAATAAGAAGTACAACATGTTTCTTTCAGGAAATGGCAATGAGGAAGGTCACCCGCACGCAGTTTGAAGAAGAAGATGATGACATGGTGAGAGAGATGATAGATTTCCTAGCATGTGCATAATGAGATCATCTGCAGGACTAGAATCCAATTAGCAGCATTCACTGGTTTTGCATTGAATTAAAAAAAAAGAATCACATTAATTCAGACATTAACATTTCAAACGGATCTGTATCACTGTGTCGGGTGGTAACACTGAAACTGAGGATTGCATGTTACATGGTAAGGTGATGGTTGGTCAGTAAAATAAAGATATTTAAAAGGATATGTGTGTTTTTAGTTAAGTGAAGCGAGCACACGTGTGTGTGTGCAAAGATGGCCACCTCATTTTTTAAGAAATGAAGAAACACAGCAAAAGCTCACACGGTAGCAGCTGTCAATGGATATTTTACATTCATACTTAAAAAAAATTATAAAATCAGTATTATCAAAAGAATAGTTGCAAACACATTTATTTCATCAAACGTTTCTCTCTCTGCTAACTTTCTGCTAACTGTTAGAAGAGCCATTTTAAAATAAAAAACAGTTCTCTTATTGTTTTGGGGCTCTTGTCTACTGTATCAGGGCTGCAAAAATACAGGAGACAAAGGCGGGTTTAATAACAAAAGCTGTTACAAAACCAATCCTCCCATAGATACAGACTATTTACTCACACAGGACTGAGCTCGTTAAACAAATAAAGGTGGAGCAGACAGTCACAAAGGAGGGAAAATAGACACAGGAGGAAACAATCAGGGTGTAGGTGGGGAAGAGAAGACAAAGACAGGAAGTAAATCACAGGAGACACAAAGAAAAGCGCATACCAAAATAAGACAGGAAATGGAAACAAGAAAGACAACAGGGACAAGAGACCAAAGCATTAGGAAAATATAAATGAGAAGGAATAAGCAGAGACATCACCAGACACATACTTGACCTTTGTAATCACTGCAGGGTTTTTTTTTGTTTCGTTTTTTTGAACACACGTTAATTAAAGGCTTTGTCTGTGCCTCAGCAGGTGGCTCACAGCACCTGTGGGGACAGCGAGTACAACCTGCGGAGCCGGACGGTCGTGTGCGGCTCATGCGGGCTTCCTTCAGACAAATCCAGCAACTGCTCCGTGTCCTCTGCTTCCCGCTCCTTCCGCAGCGGAGGCATCTCCGAGGGTTTACTGCCACAATCCTACGTATTCAGCACGAGCACACCTCGCAAGGTGAGTACTGCAGCTCTTACAGGTGATATGTGACTTCCATTTCATGCAAGGATGACCGCTTTTTTGTCTATTAATACGCAAGTGTGATACTTCTAATTTTGTCAAAATTTCTTCCCAGACTGGAGGCAGAATGGAAAGCTGTCCAATCATGTGAAGCCCTGGGGCTACTACACTACATTTTTTTATACCTTCTTAAGTATCAGTTGTACTTTGAATTAGATTAGATTTGAATTAGATTTCAAGTTATTAAATGCCAGAAAATTTTGTACTGCCCTTTTTAAATGTACATATGCATGATTAAGAATAATTTTTCTTGAGCTTAAAGATTAGTTTGGGACATTTAAGTTTGGAAAATATAAACCAGTTACTTTAACTTTCATTTGTTTTAAAAACTTATTTCATTATGCTCTATAGACACTCTGACACAGCGGGGTTGTGATCAGTTTACAATTTTACCTAAATTGAAAACTTTATTTTGAATTTTTTTTTCATTAAATCGGCTTACACGGTGAATGTAAAATGAAGCCAGCCTTGCTACAGATCTACAGAATATTCTCTGTTTCTTTTTTTATTAATATGAATAAACATATTTTCAGAAACCTGGCTTTTTTCTCTGTCTTTATATTTAATCAGTTTCTATTTACTGCCTCGTGATAGAATGTAATAGGACACAGTCAGGTGTTGCTATATAGTTCACCTGATTGAACAGGCGACTCATATACCAAAGACTAGAGTCCCTCCCTGCCTTCATCTGAGTCCCTGAGTTTTATTGATTTAATAAAATCAATGTAATATTTTTTTAATCTAGTTTCATTCAAATAAAGAATAATATGACATTTTTTTCAGGTTCACCATTACATGACAACAACAACAACAACAATAATAATAATAATAATAAAGAACAGTTTATAACTCTTTAGTATTCATACTCTTCCATAGTATTACAAATCTAAAAGGTGTATTAATTTCACCACCTCTGGAACTTTACTTGAGTATTTCATTTATGTTTTTTTTAACTTTTGCTCCGCTATTTAGAAGAAATTCCTGCCCTTTGAAATGAATAAATAAATTAAGATTTTAAAATTTTTAAATTGTTCATATTTATAATGAATATTCCAAACACAAGGAGCTTCTGCTCATAGACCTTCTGTTTTCATAAAGAATTATTTGCTGGAATAACTTTAATGTAAATGTTTTTTAACATTTCTACTTTACTAGATACTTTTTAATTTAAATATATAAAAAAGAATGTATACTATACTATCATGTGTCATATGGTACATATGGGCCTAAATTCTATATGGGTGGCATATCGTGGCGAGATTCTACTATTAATTACTTAATTATGTCCTTTTTTCACTTATATGTAAGTTACGGTGCAGCACATTTTCTCCTTATAATTAGAATAATGTGTCTTTTACTGCAGTCTCTCCACCTCAGATCAGGCTTTGATTTTGAAATCCTGTTTTCAGTTCCCTTTCAAACCGGAAGTAGTCTACAAGGTCAGGCTCCAAGTGTTACTCTTACACAGCTCCAAAACTCCATAACTAAGAGCTTTTTTGTATGAAAGGACAAAACTGCATGTGAAGCTGTCTCCAAGAAAAAGGTTGTTAACATTTGGTGAGTGTCGCTAATATTTTTGACACGAAGTGGAGCAAATGTTAAACGTTAGCTAGCAAGTCAGAGCTACATAACAGGGAAGTGGACACGAGAGTGCTCCTACTGTAGCCCTGCGACAATAATATCCACTTAACCGTGTAATGCAGATCAATAAATATAAAAAAATACAAATGTTAATAAACATTTACAAATATGCGTCGTGTTGATCCGAACATAAATCTGGCTGGAAGTGAAATCTGTTTTAATGAAGTGTTCATAGTTCATACATTTTTTGTATGTGCTGTGGATTAATAAGTACACCCTGGCTGCTTTCGTTGTAATTAAAAGGGTAAGTAGCAGTAATGCGCTGCTAATCAAATACACGATTAATTGATCATCGGCAACTGTGAGCGCCTCTGTAGAAGCAGAAGTTTTGGCACTTTTGCTTGTCTGCAGCATTCAGGTGTGTCAACACAAAACTACAAACTTCCCAGCAAATTTACGAAAACATCGAACTGTGCGATGTTGACACTCTACAGGCTTCACAAGTGTTAAAGTTCACGAGTGTTAGAGTTGATGCGTTTGAGATTGTCATTTAACCATTGCTTGTGTGTGTGCTGATAAAATGTTTTCCTTTATTAGGTTTTATAAGCTTCTGTGCATACATAAGATGAAGGAGTCTCGTTGCTATAATTTTCCGTTACACATTTAGAAACCAGAAGGTTCTGTTCTTCTAAGGTGCAAGCCTGCTCACTTTTGCTTTTCCCTGTGTTTTTGTGCACATGTTATGTTCGTTGAAAGGTGGCATCCTGTATGGGGCGACTGGAGAGGTTGATAAAAGGTCATGTCTTGACAAGGCATGTCCTTTTATCAACCTCGCCAGGTCCACTGCACCACTCCAACCTCCACACATGCGCATTTGCGCAATTGCACAGATCCAGAGTCGGTTTATGTAGTAGACACTATATGAATGAATCTTTAAGCACTAAGGTGAAATGTGATTTCCGAACAGTTTGAAATTATGTAGGCTAATTGACATGGGAAAGCCACTGCAAAAGACGGTGTGAAATTATAGTACATTTGGGGATTTTTTAAATTGTTGATCATACATCTTACACAACCCAAAATTCTGGTACAAATACGATAATTATCGTACATCTAGCAACACTGTGCCTTGTATGGTATGGCGCATAAAGTATTCTGGTTCTGATTCTGAATACGCACGCACGCACACACACATGCATAGACAGATACATCCGCTCAGATATGCTTGCCTTAAATTGTCACGTGGCTAACTGAACTATGTACAACTGCTCTGACTCGAATAAAAGAAGCTGCAAGAGAAGTCAGGGTCGGAGTTGGCTGAGTTCAGGTGAAGGGCTTACACTCCGGCCCAAACTTGCCTTTCCGGCAAGTAAAACTGACTGAGCTCTGAGTGTCTTGCTAAGTCTCTGAGACAGCGAGGTCTGTCAGTTTAGACCTAACAATGAAAGTACAGTTAGAGAGTCCAGCTCGATTGGAAAGAGTGCCAGGTGAAAGTCTCTTCACTCATCTGGACAATGGGCAGACAAGACCAAAGTCATTATGAAGACCAAACCCCTCATACCAGCTATCATTACACTGGAAGGTGATTAGGGCTTGTTTTGCTGACACAAGATGTGGGCACCTTACAGTCACCGAGTTGACTGTGTACACCAGTTCATATTTGATTTAATTGTTCTTAAATCTGTCTGACAGCTAAACCCTGGCCTAAATTTAGTCATGCAACAGGACAGCGATGTCAAGCACAGCAGCAAACGGGTGAAAAAGAAAAGAATCAAGGTGTTACAACGGCCAGACCTCAGCCTAAATGAAATTCGGCAGCAGGCTCTTAAGTAAGCTGTGCATTAATAAATACCTGCAAACCTCAAAGAACCAAAGCAATCTTATAAAGAAGAGTAGGACAAAATTCCTCCTTAGTGATGTGAGAGACTGATGAAGTCATACAGGAAATGATTACAGCTAAAGGTGGTGCTACAAGCTGCTGAATCGTGGGCTGTAAAATATTTTTTAATGCTGCAGTGGTCTAATTCAAGATGATTTTCTCCTGTGGGAGAAAATAAAGCAGTCGGATCTTGTTGTGTCTCACCTCTTCCTTTAACGCATACTAAGCAGCGGTGGAGACGAAGGCAATGACTGATTAAAAATGCATTTTTCTAGTTTGAGGTCTGCAGGTGTGAAAAAATAAAATTGCTAGGAAACTGCGAACGGAGTGAAGCCTGCATCATCAGCAATCAGCAGACTGAACATTGCTCACTGTGGTCTTTTTTTTTTCATTTCCTCAGGAGCTTGAATCCATCTGGATGTTGAGCATTCGAGCTCTGTTTGGGATCGGCTTCCTGGTGACCTCACGAGCCGCGGCGGCCCTCGCTCAGGCGGGGACATGCACGTTGCCCGCTTCAACTAACAGCCACAAAAAGGACTGTTTCAGCAGCAGGCCAGCGTCCACCATGGCCCAGGCCATCAAATATCTCGGGTGAACGTTTTAACTTTTGCACACATAAGATTAAAAGCAGACTTCATGAGTGTAGACTGACCTGTAAATGCTTCACAGGCAGGAGGAGGCCCAACACATCGACGAGGAGCTCTTCAGTGAGTACGGCTTCAGTGTGGATCAGCTGATGGAACTGGCTGGACTAAGCTGTGCCACAGCCGTCACACGGGTGAGAGTCACCGTGGGCTCTTATTTTGAAATGCGGATCTAACAGCAGGCTGCAATATTAGTCAGTGAACTGGCAACAAACTCTTTTATGAGTAAAATAATTGTTTCCGGCATTTTAATGTGAGAACTTAAATGAACTCGGTGTATTTAGGGTTTGAAAGACGAAACGAGGATCGAAAGTGGGGCGTAGGAATATTTTCACTTTTTTCTTCTATTCTATGGATGCGGTTCTTGAGCCAGTTAATCCACTAACAAAAATAGAAGTTTAAACATCAATTTAAATAGACAGCTACCAACCACTTACGCAAAAATTGTTTGATGAATTTCCCCCCCAAACTAATCTTACTAAACGGACTAAAGCATTTCAGCACTGCAGAGATGACATTACAGTAATGTTGAAACTATGGTCTCTTTGCACAATCAAAGTCTGAAATTGTTTCATCTGTGCTTGTAAAGTTTGCTCTTGTGGACTTGAGGTGAACTTGATACAGCTTCATTTTGCTCGAAGGTGCAGGAAAAAGCTTTATTTGCTTTGCTTAACTAACACAGAACGGCCCTTAAATATATCAAAGTTTCTTTTGCTGTTTTCCCTTCAGGCATATCCACTTACGTCTCTGGTGAAGGCCAGACCTTCTCTGCTAGTGATCTGTGGACCAGGTAACAACGGGGGCGATGGCCTGGTCTGTGCCCGGCATCTGAAACTCTTTGTGAGTGTCTCTCACAAAAACTAAAATGAACCAAGTATGGCTTTTTGATTTTTTTTTTGAGAAAAAAAAGAGACAGAAAGATGGCTCTATTACATTTATTTGAGAACCTCAGTTAGAATTGATCATTGCATGCATTCTGGTTTTATAAAAAACTGGTTTTCATATAAAACGTTCTTAATAAATTGTTCTTCTTGTTGCTCTTGTTAACAGTTAAAAGGTTTTGAATATTTTCACATCCTCATTCAGCTTTAAAATCCTAATTCCTTCTTTTTCTTAATTAATACTTTGTGTGTCTGATTTCAGGGTTACCAGCCGACCATCCTGTACCCAAAGAGGCCAAACAAGCCGCTGTTCCAAGGCCTAACCACACAGTGCCAGAAAATGGAGATCTCCTTCCTGACTGAGATGCCTGAGGTTTGGTGTTAATAAAATCTGCAGCAGCAGCAGCTTTATCCACAGTAAACACACAGACACACTGCTTATTGTTTTCTGACTGTGTGTTTTGTTTAAAGCTGTGAAAATGCTCCATTACACATGAATAGAGCTAATGTAATGAAGCTCCAGTTTAAATTAGATGATTCTGAGGAGATAATAGCTGTTTTTTTGTATTACAGCAAACTCTATAGTGAGTAATTTAATTGATAGATAAGAGGAGCTTTAGTTGATGGATTTACTCACTGTAATACTATCTCCTCAGGCTGAAGTGATTGATGAAGCGTACAACCTGGTGATAGACGCCATCTTTGGCTTCAGCTTCAAGGGGGCTGTGCGAGAGCCCTTTGGCTCCATCTTGGAAACACTGAAAAAGAGCACAGTGCCCATAGCCAGCATCGACATCCCCTCAGGTCAGTCCTCACCAGTCCTGAGGTGACATTACTTACAATGGTTACAATACAAGATTACTGCCATTAAAAAAGTAATCAACAAGGCATGCACCAGTGTAGTCGGGCAGGGGGTTAGCACATCACTGTGAAGATGTGAATGCGAGTGTGAAAGGCTGTCTTTCTGCGTTAGCCTTGCTGACAGACAGACTGCTGACCCTTCAAGGATATAACCCGCCTCCCACCCCATGACAGCTGCGAAAAGCTCCATGGCACCACAACCTTGAATTGAAACAGCTCTTCTGAAAATGGATTTGTTACTTTTGTTAGCATCGCCTCTTGCACATGACCAGCTGCTAGCCTAAACCCAATTTATAGGCAACTTTTAGCTGAAATCGTGTGGTTTTGCAGTCCTTCTTGCTGCAGTAGGGCTTGCCAGCAATGTTGTGGAGTTCTGCTTAATGTCAGTGGGGATTTATTGAACTGCAGTGCGTGCATCTGTCAACAGTCTGGAATGATTACAATCGATAACTGCATGAAGCCTGCTGCATGGTCGTGCTCCCAAACAGAAGATATTGATTTTGCTCTAACCTTTGCTCTAACCCTTCAAACTGTTGCTAACAGACATACTGCAGATTGATGCAGATTGTATTCATTATCTCAGGAAACGGAGACATCAGCTCGTTATTCACATCCTTTTTTTTGTTTGTTTGTTTTCTTTGTTAAAGGTTGGGATGTGGAACAGGGTAGCACGGATGGACTCCAGCCTGACATGCTCATCTCTCTCACTGCGCCGAAGAAATCCGCCTCCCTGTTTAAAGGACGATATCACTTCTTGGGAGGCCGATTTGTGCCACCTGGCTTGGAAAAGAAGTATCAACTCAACCTGCCCCAGTACCCTGGCACAGACTGTGTGTTGCAACTCTAGGAGATGTGGGCTATTAGTGAAAGGAAATACTTTTCTGGCTGATAGGAACTGGCGCAAGAAAGCAGTTAGCATAGCTCAGGATAGAGACTGTAAACTGGGAGAAAAAGCCAGCAGCGTGACATCTGTTCGCTCATTAACACGTCTCGTTTGTTGGTTTTATGAAAACTTACGTGATGTAACCGTATGCTGTCAACACAACTTCAACACGATGGCAGCTTCAGCTAAAGAAAATATGAAAATAAAAAAAATTCTTTCTCTGTCAAACATTTTTTTTGTTTTTGAAGTTCATATATTCTGCTTTTCCTTATTTTATTTTTTACATATATGTACACTCACCAGCTGCTTCGTTAGGTACGGCATGCTAATAATGGGTTGGGCCATCTTTCCCTTCAGAACTGCTTTAACTCAAAAAGGTGCTGGAAGCATTCCTCAGAGCTTTTGGTACGTTGACATGAAGCAATCTGCCGAACTGATCTGAGATCTGGTGACCGCAGAGGTAATTTGAGTTGACTGAATTTCAAGATTCTCATATCTAAGAAACAAGTTGGAGATTATTTAAGATGTGTGACGTGGCGTACCATCCCAGTGGAAGCAGACATCACACTGTGGTTATTAAAGGGGCAATCAGCAGGGGTCCCCAATCCCAGTCCTCGAGGGCCGGTGTTCCTGCAGGTTATAGATCTCACCCTGGGTCAACACACCTGAATCACATGATTAGTTCATTATCAGGCCTCTGGAGAACTTCAGGACATGTTGAGAAGATAATTTATCCATTTAAATCAGCTGTGGTGGATCAAGGACACATTTAAAACCTGCAGGGACACCGGCCCTCGAGGACTGGGATTGGGGACCCCTGGTCATCAGCAATACTTGGGTAGTTTGGGGCATTTAAACAATTCTCAGTTGGTACTAAGGAGGCCAAAGTGTACCGAGAAAATATACCCCGCGCCATTACACCAGCAGCAGCAGCAGCAGCTTAACCACTCCTATGAGGCAGGATGGTTCCATACTTTGATGTTTATGCCAAATTTCGACCCTGTCATCCAAATGCTGCAGCAGAAACTGAGACACATCAGATCAGACCATGTTTTTCTAATTTTCTGTTGTCCAATTTTGGTTTCGTCGTTATCGGTTTCCTGCTTTTAGGCGAGTGTCATATCGTCTGGTTCTGCTGCTGCTGGAATCAACAAGACATTTTCAGCCAGAGAACTGCTGCACATTGCTTTTCTATTATTTGGACAATTTTTCAGACTGTAAATCCAAGACATGGTTGTGTGGGGAGAAATTTCAGTATATCAGCAGTTTCTGAACTCAAGCAAATCAAGCAAAGCTGCTTTATTAGAGTCCAAGAACCAATATATGTAGCTGGAACTGAGCAGAACAGACCTCAAACTCTTCATCACAATCATCACTCATAATATTCAAACACGAGAAGAAGGTTTTCTCCATCTTTATTAATACATCTTTATGATTGAATGTATAACTAGCAGTTAATTTATAAATACCGTCTATTGTATCCCATCACGTTCTATTTTATAAATCACTTACACATATGGTGCTTTTTGTACATTATGTGGTGATGATTTAGTAAAAAGCTTTCTTGGACAATTAGCCTCATGGACTCCCCACAACACCACTCATATTAAATGCATGACTACATATACTTCAAGAGAAATACTGAATGTACAGTATATGCTTCAGACAATGTGGCTCATTAATGCATAATGGTTTCTCATATAAGTGCAGAACATGCTTTTTGTGCACAGGGTTTTATATACAGTGCTGGTACCATGCTCTCCTAGTGTGTTGTCCATTGTTGGGATTGTTAAGAAGAAGGTAAAATAAAGGTTTGAGATGAGTAGTTTTTCCCTCAGGTTGTCGTCATGCAGGTCGTTAAGTGGAAGGATGTTTTCAGTCCATGAAGAAAGCCTGAGGACAAAGATGGCTCATGTGAATGGAAGTACTGGCACAGATTTAAAACAATAGATTTGTAGAAAATCCAGTTCATCTCTAACGAATCCAACCTTTACAGGCCACATTTAAATAATTAAAATGATCTCACAGCTGTTTTCCATTAGCTTCAGCTATGCACACCTAATCACTGACACCTGATCTGTGTTAGATGTGGCCATAAATTCTGCTTTTACATTTTGATACAGAAAAAAAAAATCAGTTTTATATTTATTAATGAGGGTTGGAGTATGTGTTGGTGTAGCCTTTTGAACTCCAATAACAATTAATTCCTAATATTTCACAAAGGTTTATTATCTTATCCTATTAGCTGCTCGCTTTAGGGGTAAATTATCTGCATCCATCGCATCCACTCCCTCATGCCCTCCTCTCTCACACCAACCCTCTGCATGACCTCCTTCACTACACCCATGAATCTTGTTTTTCTCTTTTCCTCCTGCCTGCCAGCTCCATCTTCAACATGCTTTGTCAAATATATCCACCTTCCCTCCTCTGCATATGTCGGCCTTTCCATTCTAACTTTGGCTTCAACCATGCTGTCCCTCTGATGTAGTTGTTTCTAATCCTGTCTATTCTGGTCACTACCAGTGAAAATGTTAGCATCTTCTTTTTCTTAGCACCACCATAACCAAAACATATATCATAGCAGGCTTCACTACCATCTTGTACATTTTCTCTTTCACTCTTGCTGCTATCCTTCTGCCACATATCACCCCTAACACTCGCCTTCGCCCACTCCACCCTGCCTACACTCTCTTCTTCATCTCTCTTCATCTCTCTCTTGTGCACTATATTTTTGCTTTGGATGGTTGAGCCCAGGTATTTAAACTCATCTACTTTCACTACCTCTGCTTCTTGCATACTTTTTTGCAATACCCCAGTAAATCTACAAAGTTCACTTTGCAGTAAATGGGACGTTAGCAGCTTAGTAGCCTAGCTTAGTATACATGGACATCCATTGAACAACTAGCCTATACAAAAAGTGCATAGAAAAGTGCATAAATGACCCTTAATGACTTTCCCATAATGTTTTCAATAAAAGTACACAGTCCAGAATTAACAAAACCTTTACCAATATTAATTCAATCAGAACATTGCTAGACTAGATAATAAACAAAGAGCAATTACTTTTGTATATATTATGCTGGACGTCGTTATCATTGCTGTAACAGGGCTACAGTTTATTCAGATCAAACATGGTTTGAAACAAAGTCACGGTAATGAATGGACAGCGGTGTTTTCCCACTTTACTGACAGAGTCTACTGACATCTATGTAGTGTTTCCAATCATTCTAAAATAGACTGTAACAGTAGATATCTTTTATAGAACGATGACGTCCACTTTCATTACATGATCACAACGTACCAGTGCTATTCTCCGACTTGTACCCCTGCACAGTTATCTTTACTTTCCGAGGCTATCGCTAAATATTCAGCATTTCTGGAAAGGAAAGACAGAAAATCAGTTTCAGCAATCATCAGCAATTGTTTTCTTTTATCATAGTGACATGGGTTAAAAAATGCAAAAATAAAAAGATAAAGGTTTGATTTTCTTTTTGACTTACAGGAGGGAGGTTTTGGTTTTTACTAGGGAGGAGGATGACAGGATGAAAACACGACAAGGTGACAGAGGGAACGGGAAAAAGACACAAGTGAACGCACACAAACACGATGGAGATAGCGACAGTCTTATAGTAAAGGAAACAATGATATAGCAGGCAAAGGCAAAAGTTAAAATTATATGTGTGATTACAGCAGGACAATAAAGAATGGCATGACTCATGGGGGAAATACACACTTGTCACAACTTCACACTCACACAAAATTTGTTTTTGAGGAAAGTACCAGTCACGCCAAACACTGTAAAGGCAAACTAACACCTAATAAACAAGTAACAATGAGAAGGAAACTGAAACTGCTTTCACATATCTCATATCATTTTTGCACATAAATTGGTCACTTAGCAGTCTGCCAAACCAAATCTTTCTTCTGTGATTCTTCTCCATTTGCACACCGAGGAAAGTTTACCTCTTCACATCCAACAGGTCATGAGTTGGGATGAGCATTTAGGGCTCAGTTTGGGTTGGGTTAAAATCAACCTTTTATGACACCCTCTCAACTATAAAGAAAGCTCTCATTTTTGATAAAGCTTATAGTTAGGGCTGGATCAGGTGACCCTGAATGATCCTTTAGGCATGCTGCTACAAGTTCAGGCTGCTGGGACACTTCCAATTAAGCACTGAACAACTCTTCACTCTCCTAGATGTGTTTATATGCAACCATTTGTAACATTAATTAATTCGTTTCAGCTGTGCCCTGTTAACCTGGTGTTTCCACTTTCCCTGATAGCCTTCTTTGCCCATTTAATGCCTCAGTTTACATCTGTTTTTTTGTTTAGTTACACTGTAACCTTGCTGCCCTATTTAGCTTGGTCTTTTTTTTCCTTGCTTCTTTAATTTTCTGCCTTGCCTCAGTAAAGTTTGGGGTTTTTTTCTGTTTAAGTAATCCATCTCTGAAAGCTGTATTTGGGTCAGCCTGAAATCCCTGACATTCAAAGCACCTTGAGGTGACCGTTAGTGTGAACTACAATTACTTTTATTTATTTTTGCCTTCTTGGAACAACTAAAATGTTTTTACCCAAACTGCAGACACAAAATTAAGAAAACCCTAGCTTACACTCACACAGTGTTAGCTTCCTTCAGTTTGGCTTCTCCAAAATTGAACTGGAGATCTAAAATTTGCTTTCATTTGCACCTCTGAGTGAGTTTATAATGTGGTTGTGACTGGGCCTTAACCCAAATTTGTCTTTCATCAATATCTGTAAATATGCATGCCAATAAGTGCCAGAAAATATGAAGTCTCGGATACGTTTGTGTTTCCTTTTCAACTGTAAAATGACTTAATTGCTACACATCTTGGTCCACAGTAGCCAAAACCTTTTCATTTTATTTTGAGTTACAAACTAATATTGGCCAGCATATCTACATCCAGTTCATAACTGCACTCAGAATTACACATGCTTTTATAAGCCTTTAACATATGAGCATAAAAGTCTTGTATATCTTTTCAAGCTGAATCTTGAAATGAAAAGGCTAAACTGTATATCCAAGATTCTGACATGCATTAAGTCAGCATTCATTCGGCTGTAAGAGAAAAATACTTACGCGGCTTCTCTTAGCGCTTCTTCTCCAGCTGCTGCAATCTTTCTGTAACAGTAAATCATCTCTATGAGGAGCCAGAGCTGCAGGCCAATGATGGACACGTACATCATGACTTCTGACACGATGGAAGCTGTACCTCTGGTGGCTGTGTACACGAAACCAGGAAAGACGAGACAAACAGACAAACAAAACAAAGGTGACCTGACGGCGTTGAGACAAAGCTGAAATTACCTAAAACCTAAAGAGGAAACATTTGTTCTATCTAAAATCTTTTTTTTCAACTGGTAAAGAAAGCAAACAGCTACATTAAATGACTTCTTAGTTTTTTCTTGCAGATGAATCACTTTTTTCCCCTCAATCTATTGATGAATCATAATTTATTCTAAATTAACAGTTTAGAGACAGTTTTCGAGACATATTTAAAGCCTAGTCCTCGAATAAAGGGAAAATTAAATTAAGATTGCCACAAAGTCCAAGATGATACTTGATCAGTGTCTGGGAGGCTGAACCAAAGAGTGCAATGTTATATAAGCCTACTGTTAAGTTGCCCAATAATTCAGCTAAGCTGCTGAACTAGCAGAGTGTCGGTATCCATGATGAGGCATGTTTTCTTCCATTATTGAAAACTGTAGAGAGCAAATCTCAACCATTAATGAAATAGAAGTGAAACAAAATGAATGTTGCTCCCATTTTAATGATAGCAGAGACTAGGAGGCTTCTTTATTGACTGTTCCTGAATCTTCAACCTCTAAATAATGGAGGCAGGCTGCATTCTCATAATATTAAAGCTCGGTTGTTGTTCAGCGACCTCCAGGTTAATAGAAATGCACACTGCACTCACAGTGAGACTTAAAAGAGTGATGGTCTGTATTGTGTGAGTAGGGATCTGTTTGTGAAACGCTTCTGCAATGACAGACTCCATTTAAGACATTAAGGCCACCTTAGCCACCTCCACCATTCATCGTCATATTTACACATAAAAAAGATAAATGCATTCAAAAATGTAAAAAAAACCCATCAAAATCTGACAGCTTAAACCACACTTTTCAACCTTATTTCAATATGCATGATATATTTTAACTTTTTAAACAAATTTAATTTTTCTTGTTTACCTGTCTTTAAGTCTAGTTGCGCAAATACTACTGAGTTCTACGAAACCGTACCTTTCCCCACCACAGTGAGGTGCACCACTTTGCTGACAATGTCGTTGTACTCGTAGTTATCGTAGGAGAGGATGCGGTTGAAAAAGCACCGGTAAGTGCCCGAGTCATTGAAGGTGACGTTGAGCAGGTAAATGGACGCATCTTGAATGTCTCTGCTCCTTTTGCTTCCGTTCCAGTCGACACGATCTATAAACTGGTCACTCTCGATGATGGGGCCATTCTCATTGTAGGTGTATATCTGGATGACACAGAGATCATTTAAAGTTATGTTTATTACCAGTTATATATTCTTATCCAACGCCTTTGCATGAGTGACAGTTAATTTTATTTATTTATTTTTTTATTCCTGTTATCCTGGGCCTTGTACTTCTTCCCTTAAAGAGAACTTATTTCTGATTGGCTGTCCCTCACAAACAGAAGATCACAACAGCAGTGGGTGGAGCTTCTGTTCTCACAACTAATACCAGGTGTCTGAGATGACTCTATTAGGATATACGCTCTCAATGATGTCATACAGAGTGATATGAAAATGAAGCCTATAGGGTCGTGCTTCTGAAAATCGAGGATTTACTGAAAAACTGTCAGTAACTTGTAAACATTTAATGCTAAATGTTTGTGAAACCCGTGAATTAAAGCTGAAAGCCTACACTTCAGTTGTACCCTGAGTCTTTGATTTCAAATTGCATGGAGGCAACAATGCAAAAAATAGGGCCAGGTTCATGAATAAATAATATACTCTATTATTTACATGTATTTCCAGTTCACTGGTTAAGGTAACACACTTGACAGCTCCAAATGGATATCATGTGAGAGGAAAATAAAACCTCATTACCATATTGTAGATATATATGTTTAGACTTCAGCCTCCGATTTAAAATTGTCTGCACCCTCAGTCACTCCCTATGAAACATACTTTCACCTGAAATTGCCCAGGCATTTTTTAAATTTTGAAACAACCATTCAGACACTATTATACTGAAATATATCTAAAGCTACATTAACACAGCATGCACTATGGCATCAAACAAAGAATCCAGCACAAGGTCAGCAGAGCTCTTCATCCTCTCTGATGCTTTAATGACCTCGGTGGGGTAAAATGTTCCGATTGATTCCCATCTGAAGCTCATGATGGTCTCAGCACTGGGTGCTATTACGTGACTGAGGACCGTACTGTAGGTGTCTATGTATGAGTAAGTGAGAGCGACGGGAAGAAGGAGAGCTTTGGTGAGCACTATATATAAGTGCATATATAAATAGCTCAAATCCTGAGAGAAGTAGCCCACAAGTTTGATTTTATGGATGCTTGCATGACTAAGACTTCCTGCTCCACACCTCCCATATAGTCAGTAGTGCTGCATGTTTAGGGATGGCCTGCCTGCCTGTCTGTGGGCTACTGTTGCTTGTGCTGTGGTCGGTCTGTCAGCCACAGAGATGAGCAAAGTTACAACACTCAGAGAGCTGATGTTGAAAACAGTGAAACGTGCCCACTGCAGACACTTTCTGTGTCTTTGTTATGCTGTTCTCCTGGTGAACTTCGCTCTCGCTCCCTTCTCTGTGCAAGTGTTGTGCCAAAAATAGATTTTCAAGATTTACCAAAAAATGATTGCCTGTATTAAACAGTTGTGAATGACTTCTTTGGCTACAATCTGTCAAAAATATCTCTCATGAGTGATTTCAAGTTATTTTGAGCCTGGTGGAACATTCTTATCACAAGGTTGAAGCTCCAACCAGTTTTTGGCAAACTGACTTTTACATATCTTTTATTTGTACGGGTAGAACGTGTCACTGACATAAATGCCTTTTTTAAGAGACATCTGGCCAAGAGGTTAGGGGAAATTGCTACAAGCATAAATAGCACTGTAGTTCTATAGAGATATATTTAAACTGGCTAAAAAAGGACTGATTATAATGTAGGTACTTCCAAAGCAGGTTATTTCTTCATTTTATATATAACCCTTTGATAAATCCACATAATTTACCAACACAAGCAAATAGCATGCATACATACCACACAGAAACATCAGAAATCATTTTTTAGTGCAACACCGGCCCACTTGTTAACACGTATGTCATCCACATCAGTGACGCACAGTGAGGATCTTGGAAGACTAAAATTTGTTTTAATCTCTGACATCAAAACTGCAATTGAGAACTGAGAGCTCTTATCCTAAAGCATATTGCTTCTCTTTCTGATGTACTGGGATTGTTTTGTGTGATATTAACTGGAAAAAGCTCTGGCTTCTGCACAGTTGTCTTGTTCTAACTAACAAGATGAAGGAAGCATCCTTTAAAGTGCTCCACTGGTTTTATCCTACCAAAAGTATCCTTAAAAAGACTCAAACCTGACATTATGTAATCTTACATGAGTTTGTTTTTCAGTTATCTTAGCTTTACCTCCACTCCCGACTACTGACACAGCATGTTTATGTTTATGTAAGTGATTCCTGATCGGTTTAGAAAGATATTTTATTTGGACTCCATCGAGATAATAACGCAAACTCTTGTCGATTTCTAATTAATCTGATCCTTTTTTTTCTGTGCCAAATTTTCATTTTACTAATGTACGTTCTAAACTGAAAACGATTGCAGTTCCACAATTATATTCAGACTATTTGGCTTTCTTCTAATTAAAAAGAAGTTATAACTTCAGTGATCTCTTCTCAACTAACTATTCATTAAATTACTTCACCCTCCCTCTGACAAATTAAGATTACATGCTCAAGCTCTGAAACGATATTAAATTTTTATCCACTAAGGCAGCAAGTTACGTCTATACTTTGTTCCTGCTTTGAATAAAAGTTTATTGAAAAACGTGGGGGGAAACCCAGATCTGCGGAGCCATAAATCCCTCTTGATGTAAACACTCACCAGAACAAAGTCAGCCTCCCCTTTCGGCCTGAAGTACCATTCGACGCTGGCTTCACCTCTCACCTCACTCCGTTTTTTGCAGGAGATGCAGCCCAGTTTGAAACCCTTGCCTGCTACGGCTTCAGTGTCCGAGTCCACCTCTGCACAGGCCCCGTGACACTGGTACACTGTTTACAAGAAAAGAAGAGAAGTCAGTAGCCTGGGTTAACGCGGTGTCACAGCAACACACTGCAAGGAATCACGTCCACTCACCAAACAGCGTGCAGATTAAGGAAAAGAGCAGAAAGCGTAGTAGTGCCATGACTCCAGATGTTTTATCGAAGGCGGCGCCTCAGAATCTACAACCCTAAGATGGTTCTTGAAGCTTTTACGAACCCTAGTAACACTCACACACTGAGCACCTCCAAGTTTGCAATAGCAGGATGGATATTTGGAAATGTTTTCTTGTAGATTTCAGGAAGCTTATCTGTATTTTTTTTAAGTGCAGGCTGATGTCATGTGTTGGTGGCAACTAGCAGCTAAACATGCATTGTAAAGTGCAAACCGTTTACGCGTGAATGTAATGTTCCGTGGAACCTCTCAGGTCTTTGGCTCAAGCAGGCAATAGCTTCCCGATGGTTGCAGAATTGATTGCCACAAATTATTGCTCCCTTTGAGACAGTTCCCCCTAACCACACGCCCACTGGCCTCCCGCATTCACGCCGTGACCTTTTTTTTTTTTGCTATCAATAATCAAATAGCTTATGAAACGATCCAGATATCTGTTGACTCACAGTACTCCCCAGATCCGCACCCTGAGGTTATGTTTTTCTTTTTCTTTTTTTTCCTGAGGTCCTTTTAATGTGAGATGCACAGAGCAATCAGTAGACCTGCCTGGGGCCACATGCTCCGCTCTAAATGTTGGAAAATTACAGACAGCACAGACACTCACGAGGTTATAATGAATGTGTGTTCAAGAGTGCAACATGCCAGCTACTGAATAAATAAACATCAACAATACATTTACATTCCAGTGCATTTATAATCAATTTGCATGCTCTACGGCAGGAAACAAATGGCTACCTCTTACAGGCTACACGCTACCAGTATTTAATAGAGACCAGTCTAATGGTCTAATGGTAATTATCCTTAATCGGATCAATGAAATCAGAGCCACTGTCCTGATCAGGCCTCCTCTCCTCGAGCAGAATCGCCTCTCCTGGAAAAAAATATAGAAAAATAGTGTCCTCCTCTGCGATGGCAGCTATATAATTTCTTGTATAATTTCAGCTATCTGATGACCCCGTGCTCGGAGAAGAGATGTTTCGTTCGTGCTGGCATTGCAGGTCAAACTGCGTGAGCGCACACGCAGACATATAAGCCAGACACGCA
>VUQR01010956.1:0-21543 GCA_015108515.1 Hemichromis elongatus | reverse complement strand
CCAGACACGCAATTTAAAAAAAAAAAAAAAAATCTCAAATAAATCCGTCCAGTGCTCAGTTAACGGTGTTTTCTCCTGCGCCACAGCGGCACCTCTGTCGCTCAGTTGAGAGGCTGATGCTGCAGATGCACTGCGGTAAAAAGAGCCATGCGTGTGTGAGACTGGGCAGGTGCTGCATGTGACGGCTGTTTGAGCCCCTTCTCCACGTTTTTTTGTTAAATGATAATCATTTAACTCTGCTTCAGATCTATTGCAGGGGTTTGAAGCGAATTAAATGGAAAATGTTAAATAAGAAAACGAGAACAGGGCGAGCTGGCCCTTTAATTTAACTCTTTGTTGATTCATATATGGTAACAGAGAGATTCCACTCTCTGGACTTGTTTTTATAGGGGGTGCTATGGGGATATAACTAAAAATAAAATCAGTTAAAATTACAGTAGGCTACAGTGAAGGAATTTTCCTTGTTATAATTTTAATGTATGTATCAGTATTTATTAAACACGCATTGATTTTCACCATTTAATATTTATGAAAACTTCTGTTAAAAAAATAAAAAGTAATAATTTCTATGTATGGCAGAACATTTTTTGATGGGGTGGCGGTATTTTTTTAACAGTGTAAATTTCACTGATGAAAAAAAAAAATCAAATTTCCAGGATATTTTGGTTGGAGGATAATAAAAATACACAATAGTTGGCGGTTTTATTTATTTTCACAGTACTATGAGCCGCTTTACAGCATCCGCCATTTTTCTTTTGGGTAATCCACCAGTAGCTAGCAACTACCTTCCTGATAGCGTCCCGTTCAACCAGCACAACAACCATCACACACGTAGCTTTCTGTTACGGTTGCCTTAGCAAAATGCTAGCTATGGGGCAGAATAGGCTTCTCCGCGAGGACTAACTAAAGGACATAAACGTCGTTCTATTTCAGTGCAGGCCTATTATCGATTAGATTTGAGAAAATTAAATTACATAGTTTTGTCTGGAAGCGGTTGTTTCATTCGTGTTGGGGTTATCTCTGGAGCACCCTCTGCTGGGCCTCCAGCTGAATTGCAGTCAGTTCTTGGGGATTGGGCTCTGTCATTGATAACATATAACAGTGGGTCTGTCAATAACGTTTAATAATTGTCCACGAAGCTATTGTTTATTCAGCGGCAGGTGAATCAACAGGTTAACGTGTGATGGCGTTTCGTGACAGTTCAAACCCACGTTCACACCAAACACCCACTCACGCTGCCTGTGAAGATGCTGCTTTGTCAACTGGCTAAAAGCAGCAGCTGCGCCTGCGGGCAGGCTGCCGTTAGCCTCGTTTTATTAGCGTGATTTTTTTGAGATGGCGGTTGGCATGTGGAGTTTACCAGTGGTAACGTTTTGCCGCAAATAGTCAGCGAGGCTCCATGTAAAACAACAAAATCTCGGCTCATCGAAGGTAAATTCACTAAACTAAGGTTTACTGGGCTAACTGTTGACTGGCTAATGTAGCTAAAGCTAGCTTAACGTAGGGAATATAAAGAAGGAACCAAAAACTAAGGATCGGATGTCTTCAGCCCTTCATCATCATCATCATAATCATCATTAAAAGTAGATGGTAAAATATTAGTGGGTCGAGGTTAGCAGTAATCATCAAGTGGTAAATTACTTGGGATGAGCACAGGTGGTTATCAATAAATGATGACGAAAAAAGCTCTATTTATCCCATATTCGAGAACTGCTTTCGTTACAGCACTTGAAATGAACATTGAAATGAACAAAAATACCCGGATTATCTGGCAAATAGCTTTCTGCTAGACGGATGTATTGAATTATAGAGTGTGATGGCATGTGGAAGGGAAGATTTTGTGTATCTCTCCTTGTGGCAGCGTATCTGAGAAGCAGCTCTGCTGTCTGTTTAGTAAGTGTTGCGGTCAAGATTATCTATGATGGATAACGGATTGTTCAGTGGCCTCGTCTTGACCACAGCTTTTTCATAACTGTTCTGTGTGCAGCCAGCCACAGAGCCTATCTGATCACTTTATTCAGTCTGTTGGAGTCACCAGCTCCCCAGCAGATTTAAGCAATTAAAGCTCAAACAGAGGATAATAGATTTATGTACCAGCTGATCTTCTCTGTGGTGAATGTTGTCCACCTTCTTTTGTGCAAAACCGACAGTGTTATTAAAAATTTTATGGCGTAACAAAACATATATTGGTCTATTATGCATCATATGTATAAGTATGGATTAGAAAAATACTACATGTGTAGTAAAATATGAAAAAAAACAACTGACATCTTTTGTGCCTTTCCTCTAGGTTTCCCTGACCATGGATCCGACCTGCAGTGGGTCTGTGGCTCCCCCCGGTTTGACGGTCCAGGTGTGCTTCCCTGGTGCAAGAGCAGCTGTTTTGGACAATCTGAACCGGCAGCGGGAGGAAGGCAGGCTGTGTGATCTCTCCATCCAGGTGCAAGGTCAAGTGTTCAGGGCCCACCGCTGTGTCCTCGCTGCATCCTCACCTTACTTTCATGACCAGGTAGGGCAGAGCTTATTCATGCAGGGTTTAAGTTGTTGGGGTGGAGTGCAACTGTCTGATGTTGCGCTCCAGTAATAAAGCACTATTAGAATACCTAAAATCATCTCTGCATGCAGAGTGGGTGAGAAGAGACGACGGGAGAGATGCCACTTTACAGCCTTTATGAGCATGTCACCCACTTGTTTTCTACTCCACATTTTGAGCTTCGGTATTAACATTTTGGCCACAGCTGGCAAGCTTGTTTAAAAGCTGCATTTTTAACTGTAGGAGTACAATCTACTGAAAGAGATACCTGCTAATTAATACTTAGTAACATAAGCTGATGGCTATGATAAAATACTTGAATTTCACTCACCAAAATTGAAGCACAAACTCCTTTGGTGGTCTGTACGTCATCAAACAGCACAAACGTTGCAGAAATGTCCACTTCAGTGATTCCACTTAGTGTAATCTTAGCGTTTGTTAAACAAAGCAGGTGTCTTAAGCCTCCCTTATAGTTTCCTTAGCTAGTTTTCTATGTTTAAAATGGCTAACAAACTGAGCAACAGTTAGCTCAGTTTGCTTTGGAATGCACTGGGTTTGTAAAACAGTGGCAGAAAACCTGTTTGTGTATATTTCAGTCCAGATGCCAGAGTGTGTCTTCCTTGCTGTCTCTTCACAGGTGTTACTGAAAAATGTTACAACTGTCTCCCTGCCCTCAGTCATGGACCCAGTTGCCTTTGAAAGCGTCCTGAGTTCTGCGTACACTGGCCAGCTGAGCATCGTGCATGACGATATCGTCAACTATGTCACCGTGGCCAGTTTCCTCCAGATGTGGCACATTGTGGACAAATGCACCGAGATCCTGAAGAGGCCTCGGTCCTCGGCAGAGGGCGCCTCTGGGGAGGCTGCCGCCGCAGCTCACCCCGGCTCTGCATCTCGCCAGCAGTCCCCGAGCAGCACGGAATGCCTGTACGCAGAAAGGGAGGGAAGGAGGAGGGAGAAGAAGCCCGATTCATTGCCTCCTTTGGCTACATGGAGACGCCCACAGCAGTTTTCAAGATGGGGACGCCCTCGACCTTCGTCAGCCCAGCACTTAGCCGACTCACAGCTGGACAGCCTTCCTGGGTATGTGGAGACTGATTACACCAGCTGCGAGGAGACATGGGTGTCGTGCAATGCTAAGACGAACCACTTTACTCATGACGGACCCGGACACAATGTTCGGCACCACGGGGGGTTCTCAGGTGCTGAGGCTTTAAAGCAGAAAGTCAGATTTCAACAACGGGGGGCACCACAGACCTCTGATCGACCACTCGATAAGAGTAGAGAGAGTGGGGACGGTGATGAGACGCAGGACAAGAGGAGGAGTGAGAGAAGAGAGATTGAGGCAGATGAAGGAGTAGGAGAAGAGACGGGGAAGAAGGAAAGCTTTGCACAAATGGGACACTGTGGTAAGATGGACAAATATAAGGTTCCTTTCTAACTAATCTGCATTAAAGAATCCTTTTTTAGAAACTATTTGTTATTAAGATTTTTACTTTTCTTTAATAACATTTTTTTTCCAAATATAAAGAAATTTACTGCTGTCCAAGAGTCTCGTATTGCTCCACCCATCAAAAAGTCTGAGCATTCGCGAATATATTGCCCATCATTGATTATTGGACTTATATATGTGCATTTACTAAAAATGTGCTTTTGTTCCTTCGTGTCGTCGGCAGAATTTCACTCAGTTTCTAATGAAAATGACGAGGCTGGACATGCTGCAGGGAAGCAGAGTGCAGACGCCATGAAGCAAAGAGATTTGGTAGGAAGCGATCCAGCTACAGACATGCCCAGTCTTCATGGTAACCAAACAGGTGACGCAGTTCCAGACCCTTCCTGTCCGTCCTCGGCCAGGCTTCAGTGGCAAACAGGAGCCTGGTCTCAGCAGGAGCAGAGGCCTCAGGAAGGAGAGGGTGGCAGCTGTAGTAAAGATGAGGATGAGGACGAGGAAGAGGAGGATGTGGATTTTGAGTGTTTCACAGAAACGACCTATAGGAGAGACACTTACGATGAGATTGAAGATGGCACAGGACAGGTTTCCCAGCGGCCTTTGGTCCCCGTGTCTCCTGACTTTACCGTGGCGGGCGTGGAGGTGAATTGGCAGGGTGGCTCTTTGACCCCGACCTCCAGTCGCCATCTGTCCTCATCTTCTGCTGCATTTCCACCTCCCCCTTCACCTCCAACCCCATCTTCATCATCCTCAGTGTCCCTCGCGGCTGCGCCCTACACAGGCAAAGTACACTTCTGCCACTGTGGGAAAGCCTACACCCTGAAGAGTATGCGTGACCGGCATGTGAAGATGCAGCACCTCAATTTACGGCCCTTTGGGTGTCCTGTTTGCACAAAGTCCTTCAAAATGAAGCACCATCTCACTAAGCACCTTAAAACCCACGGAGGGCTGCGGCCGTATGAATGCAGCCTCTGTGGGAAGAAAGTTATTTGGAGAGACAGCTTCCTTAGACATCAGGCACGATGTGAGAGACTTGCTTCCAGCTCCTCAGCTAACAGCAACAGTGCCAGCACAGCAGCAGCAGATATAGACGACGGCTATAGTTATGGATTTGATGAAGGGGAAGCCTTTCTCCCCACTGGAGGACAGGTGAAAGTTGAGGAAGTGGATTTTCATAAGGAGATGGAGAATGGGATGAGTGGGCTTTTGGGTAGTGTTTCTGGCATCGTTGCTGAGTTAAGAACCCAGACACAAAATTTGGACCCTGGCAGTCACGTTTTTAAAGAGGAAGCCAGTGAGAGCTTTACTGGAAATTAAATGTTTATGTGGAAAACGGTGGTTTAAAGCACTCACTCTAAAGTTTAAAGGAGGATTTTGCTTCAAATGCCATGAAATATCATCCGATCTTCACACAATCTGAGCAAACAATGAACACAAGCAGTTATACTTTTCACGCTTTATTTATGAAACATTGAGTAATCACTCCGTGCCGGATAGAAAGAATAAGTGAACCTTTGAGCTAATGAGTTCTCAGAAAAGTTGCTTGGAGTCAGGTGTTCCAATTAAAGCAATGAGATTTGACTTGTGGGATGTAGATGCACTTGTCCCCATAAACAAATGTGTGCAATGTCTAATAACTGACAAAGCCTGTTCTTAAATTTATATATGGCAGAAAGGACCTGTACTACTCTTTTTCCAAAGGTCACAGAGACTACAGTATATCTACAAACAAAATATCTACACTTACTAAAATATTTAAAAGATCAATTAAAACAACCCTTGGAATAAAGAATAGTGCTAATGGAAGAATTCTGCAAAGTAAATAAGTTTGCAAAAGACCAGTTGGATGTTCCACAACAGTCTTGTAATAATTTTCTGAGCACCGATGAGACAAAAATCAGTCTTTCTAACAAAATTGCACAATGCTGTATTTGTAGGAAACAAGAGCTTGTGGTAACTGAAGCATGGTGGAGGGAGCATCAGTTTGTGTGGCCTTTTTGCTACTTCATAATCTGGATGCTTTGCAGTCATTGAGAGAGTAATACGTTTATTTTTTTATTTTATTTTTTAAAATGTATTATTCCAGATTCAACAGCATGTCTTTTATCCTGTTTTGCTTCTCTCGCCCCAACCTGTCGCAGCAGACGGCCGCCCCTCCCTGAGCCCGGTCCTGCCGGAGGCTTCTTCCTGTTAAAAGGGAGTTTTTCCTTCCCACTGTCGCCAGAGTGCTTGCTCATGGGGCGTCATATGATTGTTGGGTTTTTCTCTGTATGTATTATTGTAGGGTCTACCTTACAATATAAAGCGCCTTGAGGCGACTGTTGTTCTGATTTGGC
The DNA here is from genome assembly GCA_015108515.1 of Hemichromis elongatus. Classification (NCBI taxonomy): domain Eukaryota; kingdom Metazoa; phylum Chordata; class Actinopteri; order Cichliformes; family Cichlidae; genus Hemichromis; species Hemichromis elongatus. Next base: position 15,224 of record VUQR01010956.1, on the reverse strand, counting down.
GCTATATAAATAAAAAAAAAAAAAATTGAATTGATTTCATCCAGTTCTAAATCTGATGCTTAGACGAGTTTGGGAAGATGCAGTAAGACAGGAAACATTATTGGCTCAAACGTTTAAACAGCTAAATACATTTCATAGTTTACTTATCATTTTAGAATCAACACTGTGAGATTACTCAGTGTGTTTAATAAAGACATGAAAAGTACAACTGATATTTTTGGAGTTTATTCAGATTATGATTATGAGTAATAAGTCTTGGTAATCCCAAAGGATTCATCAACCTTCTGCTGTATGTACATAAATGCTTTGAAAGCTGGAAATGTATAAAACAACTTTAATAGTCACAAATCTTTGAAGGTTTCTTCAGTTTTGTCCTTTACGTGTGCATTATTTACAGGCCATGGTTATTTTGAAAAACATGAAACAAAATATTCTTATTTCAAGTGATGCTTTTGAATTTTGCAGTGTCACATAGGCTCAGTTTTTGTTTAGTGATGCTTTAAACTCCACCTAGCAGTGTTGTGAATGTACTTCTCACATTTTGCACATAAATTATTTCCTATTATCCTTTAATATAAAACGAACACAAGGATAAAAGTACGTTCTTTCCCGTGCCATGCTGATGTCACTTATGTGAAGAACAAAAAATCATGGTAATAAAAATAGTTTTGTTTCTTGGTTTTGGTGTTCTGTGATCATTCTAAAAAACATGTCTCTGAGGCTCATTTTAATATTGTGTGTTATGTTACAGCACTGAGGCTGTTTTGTAAAAAAATATTTTGTTAAATGACTTCTCAAGAAAGAAACTTCAAATAAATGGTGATGAGATTACAGTGTTATCTGGCAGAGGCTGACGAGGCCAGTGGGCGTATTAGTGCCTGAGAGGTTAACTGTGGGCTTGTGAATAGCTTGTTAGATTTATATGAAGTTTAACATCTTTTCTAGGATGAAACTGGGTTTCTAGTAGTGGCGTACCATGCTCCTCCTTGTGAGACAAGCTCTACCAGTTACATTTAGGCGTGCGGGGGTGTGAACACCGACTGATTTATAATTTTTCCCATTTTAGGCCAACACAGCCAATCTGTAATGATATGACTGAGGTGCAGACTATCAGTTTTAATTCAAGTGGTTCAAGAAAAAGCAATATAAAACTAGGACTAGAAGTTGACAAAAAAGTTCTGTCATCTGTTGTATTTGGGTACTATTTATTTTCTCTGTCAGTATGAGGTCCAAAGAGAGGTTGATGTAAGTGAAGGAGGCTATGATTAGGCTTAAAAAAAACCCAAAATTAATATCAGGGAGACATTATTTTTAGGAGTGACCAGTCGACAGTCGGGTAAATTTTTTGAAAAGAATGAATGCCATAAACTAATAAATGCACAACTAAAGTGGATTCTTGCAAGTTCTCTCTGATTAAGGAAAACCTCTTTGTAATGGAAATTGGACCAACAAAAAACAATCGTACATTTTTGAGGAGTTTTTAGATGAATAGCCTCTCATCTGTTTGACAAGTACTGGATATACAGCATTTTGCCGCTGTGCTGTGCTGTAACCAGAAACTCCTTTTAACCCTTCGCTGTAACCTCCCATGTAGGCCGATGTGCACCTCCTGAAAAATATAACTACGTGTCGTGTTGATGCAGCCTACCGTGACTTCAGTGCCATGGAAATGTAGAGGTGTAGGGTTAAAATGAGTTAGGATGCAGCTTTCCAACAGAAGTCTAAATCAAGCTTTAGGCTCAATCTTAAAATGTCATGTACAGTCTCTTAACAGTCTTAATAACTGTTTGTCAGCTTTTAGTTACCTGCTGATTGTGTTTTTTTTATAGCGGAGAAATACACAGATTTAAAATTCAGTAAAGAGGGACTGCTTTTAAATACAGCATGTGCCTGATCTAGAACCCATTTAGAACGCTGCAGCACTATGATGGGGCACAAGAGGTCTCTGTAGCTCAACACTGCAGCATGCCATTCTAGTCCAAAACGACACTATCTGTGATAAAATCAACCAGAGATGCCAATGAATGGGACTCCTGATTAATGTATTCTGATGTTTGCAGAAGGGTTAGTCTTTAGAAATTTCAAGTTCAATGGCAAACATGAGGTCTGACTATCAAAGGAAGAAATGACACAACACAGAACACACATTTTTGGCTTGCAGAGGCCTAAAGCTTATAGAGAAATGTAACTGCAGTACAGTTTTTAAAAATCATTTTATGGAAATGTTTTGTTACATCACACACTTAGATTAAACGTGAGGATGAACTGGCTATAGTCTACATTTTGCTTTTTATATAAATGCTCAAATGTGCGCGGTGTGACATGGATTATGAACCACTGAGCCAATTATTAAGAAGTTGCAGTTCAGTGATTATTCTGCTTTAAGTGGCACTAGGCCATGAAAAGTTCCATCTCACAGTTATTTCTAATGATGACAAACACTGTTTTTCCCACTTCTCAGTATTGACAAGGGAGTCTAATGAGGATGACTCATCCTTGTTTAGTGTTTAATTAAATGTAGGACAGAATGTCCTTGAGGTAGTTGAGGTCTTGTTTTTTCACTCTGCAAAAGACTTTGATATCGGGATTATCGTCTGACGTAGATTATTGGCCTCGAGAGAATATTTCAGCAGTGTTTGGGAGCTTTTATGGCATGGATCATCGCTGAGTTATACAACGGGGTCTAACCAGTTTACATTTTTTTTCTCTCTACCTCAGTTTTTGAGCTGCTAGGTCAAACTAAGCTTTCTAAGCTTCAAGAAGATAACAGGGTTTAATTTTGTAGTTTTAAACCTGCAAAAACAAGTTGAGAATTCAACAAAGACTCTTAATGGGTAAAATATTGAAAGTTTATGAAGTATGGTTACGTATTTTCCAGTAGAGGGTTATTACCTGACCTTAAATGAGCTGTTAAAATGTCAGAAATGTAATTTTTTTTCCTCTTTCATAGTACTAGAAATATAAATTTGTATATAATCATACCAGGAAGCGGTGAAGAAAGAATAAAATCTTATAAGCTTGCCCTTTGTGCAAATAAATAGTTTACCATAAGGTATTTCACAATAGCAGAATGCCTCTGTGCATATGTGCAAATGTGCCTGAGCATCAACACACCTAAAACAGATACACTTACAGAGCACTGCATAGTTATACATTCATGTGCTCAAGGACAACAAAACATCATTGATTGTCATTATTATCAGGGACACTTTGTGTACATTATCTTTGTGTAGTGTGTCTGTGTGAAGTATTCCCTCACTCAGTGTTTGCTTTCTTATCTACAAAAGGAAGGAAAACCAAACAATTTTCAGTCAGAGGATGGAGGATATGCTCCCAGTACCAATGACGGTGCCAGTGTTAGCAATAGTTTTGTTTTGTTTTGCACATTACATGAATTGTGGGAATGTTTAATGTATTTTCCACATTGTACACTTTAAAAAAAAAAAAGTTGTTTATGTTAAACTAATGATTAATTTAATTTCTGTGATGTGAGGCACGATAACTTACAGAGGATGCAGCAGCAAGCATGCCAATGGTACTAAAACAGTCATTTCTGTACACAAAGCACACAGTTCATTGTGCTGAAATTTACATAAGGTACTAAATAAAAGTAACTATCCATAATCCGCCTCTAATACAGCAAACATCCACTCAATAAAATAGCAACTATATGTCACGGTACTGGGTCTGCAATCCAGTATTTGTGTTTCAGACTTTGTAATAATGTTCTCTGATTGATGTTGTTCATGTTTTTGGGTTTTCTTAATTCTCAGTGATCTTAGTCCTCTCTCCCTCGGTGTTATCTCAGTCGAGTGAAGGCTGTGTGCAGGCAAGATAGGACCCAAAGTGCAGACTTTCGGAGACAAAAAGTTGACTTGAAGCAGTTCAACTGCTGAGTACCAGAACTAAACAGAGAGAGCAATCAGGGAATGGGAGACAGGAGGGAAACACAGCTGGGAAATATCAGGCCTAAGGAGACCAGGGAAGCAAAACTAGAAACACTGAGATGAGACACAGACTTTCAAAATAAAAGAGGTTCTTTTTCTGTACCTCCCCTGTTTCTGGTGTCTTGTCTCTAGTGAAGGTTTAGTTCTGTTTTCTTGTTCTCATTGTGTTGTGCTTGGTTCTGAGCCTCTCATGTTTGACATCTCTGTGTCAAGTCTGCTTATGTCTCATGCTTCCTGTTTTATTTTGATAGCCCTTGTCCTAAGTCAGCGTATCTAGTTTTGTTTCCCCATGTCTCTTAATGTGTGATTAGTCCCAGCAGTGTTTCCACCTGTTCCCCATCTCCTGGTTATCCTGCCTGTGTATTTTAGTACTCAGTCTTCCTCTATTTGTTGTCACGTTGTACCATTAAATGTCCTCAGTGCTGTGTGTGTTTGCTCCGTGCCCCTAGGGTCTCTGTCCCAGTTTAGTTCCCTAGTTTTCATGTTTCTAGTTTCTTGTTTCATGTTCTTGGATTCAGTGTTCTAGTCTCAGCCTTTTTGCTGTATTCTGAGTTTTTCCAGCAAATAAAGCTTCCGTTTGAAGTTGATTTTTCCGTGATCCGAGTCCTGCATTTGGGTCCTCATCCTGCCTGCCACACAGTGAAACATGATGCAATATTTTATAGTCTGTTTTTTACATTACTTAAAAAGAAAAAGTCAAAAAGGTTAAGAAATGCAGCTATTTTTATGGTTTTTTAAACCTTAAGACCATTACTTTATATAGAAGAAGAACATAACCACTGTGGCATCATCACATAGTTAGTAGTCCTAATGTGAGGCCCTATGCTGAGCATTTATTTCTGCTCCTAACTTGATGAGGAGTGAGAGCTGGGTCTAAATGAGAAACCAAGAAACAGCAGATGATCCCATACACCAGCGACCTTTCACTCATAAGGTAATCACGCCCCAAAGCATCCCCTGCTTTATCCTTCTCTGAAATTCTAGTAATGACCGTAATTCACATACACTTGAAACAAATTTCCCACGTGTCGGACTAATAAAGGTTATCTTATCTTATCTTATCTTATCTTACTGACAGAGATTAAGCTCGTCAGGAATGTTTTTAACTGTGAGTTTAAAATAAACTGAAAAACATTTTCTCATCAGTTTCCACGAAATCAAACCTTTTTAAAAGGAAAGAAAAATAGGTTTGAAGGAGTTCTCGCTTTATGACTGTAAGTCCATCTTTTATATACAGTCTATGCATTAGACTAGTGTCCACTTTTTTTTCAGGCATTTGAAGCCTAGCAAACTGTCTCCTTACCACAGATGTGAAAGTGTTATTATCTGGTTAATGTTCAGCAGGAAGGCATGTGTGCACATTCGATGTCACGTTTTTTTTGTTCATATGTTTGGGAAAGTTGATAATTTTACTGCATTGCCTACAAAATCTTAACAAATAAAACGCAGCAAAGACAAGGGAACAATCTGATTTTAAAACATTTAATAACTCTTAAATTTGAAAAAAGTAAAGGTGTTTATTGCAAGTTAGGCTGTACATTACAAACAGGAAATTTACATTAAGAGGAAACGCAACACTTAGCTAAGTATCAGTTCCTATTCCCGTAGCACCACCACGCATTAGCCACCTCATCTTTACACTGCTTTTGACTATTCAGTTAAAGTGAAGATACAAACATCAAGTAGAAATGAGAGTGGCAGTGTCATTTATTACAAACGAAATAAAAAGATCACAAATTATTTGTGAGAACACGTGAATCCCACATCCTGTCCTACAGTACTGTGCTCCTCGTGCCACCTCGCTGCTTCATCCTTAAACCTTTGAACCACTTGCAAATAAACCATCAGGTACAAAACATGTCAGCCATCCTCTGGAAAAACACAAATCACCATAAAACTGAAATTATGACAGAACAGATAAAGAAAATCACTAAATGAGGCAAAAGCTACAGAAAAGACAAACAAAACTTTTAGCAGTGAAACAGTGCATTCAAAAGGGCATTTTTAATCCTATATTGATAGAGTTGTGTAGCATCATATCATACATGTTGATTAATTACACTGAGGCAAATAAAACTAAAGCAGTGGTATAAAAACAATGTTAGAGTCCACCACTTCTATAGGTTTTCAGTTGCATTTTACAAACGTGTGGCTGTGTGACATACTCAAGCAGAAACGGAACCACCCTCTGTCACGATGTCACATGTCAGAGTTTGTTTGGCTTGTTTGTCGTGTGAGCTGTGTGTTTCTAAGAAGCAGCGAGATCCATTAAGCATCAATCGTGTACAAAATGCAGACGACAGCAGACATAGAAGAAACAAACACCTGCCATGAACAAACCTCAGACAGAAGACACTAGCACCATCAGACAATGATTTTTATGGTAGGAGACTTTACTAAAAGCACGACTGAACCTCTTACAAACAGCTAAATAATTCCTCAGACGTAGGATTAAAAATAAAAAGTGGATTTTTTACACTAATCTTGTGTCTCTGTCTAAAGATAAAGGAGGATCGTGTTAGTAGGTTAACATCTCTTGAGGTTGTGAGTCTGCCGCAGGCGTATCTGTCTCTCCTCCTTCTACTGGTGTCATCGGTGTCGGATCTGCGGTTTGGTCCTCAGTGGAGAGCTTAGAAGATGGTGCTCCAGCGTTTAGAGGGTGCACGGGACTTGCCTTCTCCCTGGAGAGAAGAAGAAGTGGACGTGAGGAGGTTGAGAAAAATCTATTTCTTACCCCAGCGACTGATAAAAGCAATCTGGGGAGATATTTGGTTAAAACAGTGTTGAAAGTTCACAAACGAGGTGATTGTCAAAAAAGAAAAAAAAACGTTGCATTTAGTGGAGCTGATCCACAGTGAAAAGAAACATTGAGGTAGATGGCACTGGATGAATTTGGATTTACATGTAAAAGTGAAAATGTGGCTCTAAAGCTTGTTAGTTTATTATGATGATGGGCTGCAATAAAAGCTTGATGATGAAATGACTGTATTCTTGTCCTACTCACTGATCTCTGAAGAGAACATCACTGTTGCATTTGAGCAAACACAAACAGGAAGCAGTGCTCGTGAAATCCAGGTTCACAGGCAGAAAGGGGAAATTCTGGGTAAAGCAAAGAGGCAAACGCTCTGCGAGCTCACCAGGTTGAAGAGTCTGGACAGCGTGCTTTGGTCTCTGCGTCTTCTGACCGGTGACTTTGTGCTCTCGGCACGCGGTGATGTGGCCTAGAAAAAGATGCCTTATAAGCACAGGTGGAGAACTGGAACCAGCTCCCGAGTCCAGCATTGCTTCACCGCTGCATAACCTTTAAGCAATTCATTTTACATCGATGGCCTTTTCCTCTTCATGAGATTAAAGACATTTTCCCCAAGACAATCAGAGATATCAAACTACACCATCAAAATGACAAACACAAAACAAATGCTTAACATTTTGTTACAAAGGGTGAAGTTTTTGCTGTTGCTGTGCAAAAAACACATAACCACCAACCATATGACTGCAGACCTTCTTATTAATAATCTCCATCCTCTTTAAATGCATTAGGATGGACTCTTTGGTATTTAGGTTTGTACTTTCAGTGTGTTTTGCTACGAGCTCAATTTCCTTCTTTGATATTTAAAGTGAACTGGTGTGCAAAATAACAAAGTGTAGGTATGTGGTTTCTCTACAACAGCAAAGAAGAAGGTTGTCTTTGATCTGTTATTGTGAGTAGGCATGAAAAGAGAGAAATATGAATGTGTGACTGGACCAGATTTCACCTAACAGTAACCTTTAGGGGAAGGAAGATGGACAACAAGGAGAAGATGGGGTCCATGAGGAGAGACACGGACACAAAGGGCATATGTGGCTGATCAAATGACACACAAAGAGGTGGTGTCCACGGTGGCTGGACAGATAAGAAAGGAGGTGGCAGACCAAAACAGATGGATTGGGGAGTCATCTGTGGAGAAGTTGATGAAGGTGTTACAGAGAACTAGAGGTGTGAAAGAGGAGAGGAAGGGGAGGAAGAGGTCCTAAGAAAAAAATGTTTACCGGCTGTGGTTCATAAATAGTTGAGCGATTTCAAAGTCATCCAGAAGCAGTGAGTCGCTCTGGATTGAAGCAAAGAAGGGAGGGGAAATTGAAGTGTAATGAACTTATCAATAAGCCAATAACTGTGTCAAAAATTCTCAAGCAGTAAGTCAATGAATGAAATTGATTTTCGTCTTTCATCCCGGCTGAAATGCTGTAACTGTGCCTTTCAGGCCTTGTGTGTAAAGGCTGGTGAATCAGGACGTGAATGTGACTGGATTCAATGCGCTCCAGTATAAAACGTATTTCTCTTCAGGGAGGAAAGCAGTGAAACGCAAAGTAGGAAGGGGGCAGAATGAAAGTGAAGGTTAGGTAACAGGTGCACTGCAGACAAAGGACATGTTGCAAAGAAGAGGTTGACAGACAGATTTAAATGGGATGATTGCAGACGCACAGAGCGGCGCAGTCAGCAGTGGGGCTTTTGTATAATTTGAGATAGATCGAGTGACGTACCAAACCCAAGACGTCTCTCCACTGGACATGAAAAAGAAACAGACAACGACATGGTGAGATGAGCCACCTGCATTCGTCTCAGATTAGCTTTGTTGATGTGTAAACTCTGATTTTAGCCAGTCCCTCCACCATCACCACCGCCATGATCTGGCTTTTAAAAATGTCTCAGTAAAGGTTCCTAAAAAGCACGAACAAACTGAAAATGTGTGCACATAGAAAAAAAAAAAAGACTTTCCTGCCCAATCATCTCATGATCCTTGATAATGAATGTATCCAGTACCAGAGTGAGGATATGCATTTTAAAGGACTATGTAACCCTTATAAAGAAATTTGCTTTGCATAAGACAAATAGAACAATACAGTTAGATCACTTTTTTCATATGCCCCCCACAGAGGATGACTCATAATCTAGTAAACATCAGCATAAATAAGATGACTTACTATGTTAATTTTTTCCAGAAATTCATTCAATAAACATACGAACTATAACCTTCATATTACATAATGGCACCATCATCAGGTCACGGTCTTGGTTTGCCCCAGTTATAACCAATTATCTATTTATGTTACCATGATAACACCAGGACATGAACCATGGTGATGTGGGAAATTAGGTACACATTACATTTTAGCATGCTTTCATTTACCCTTTAAAGCCCAAAACATTACAATGATTGCCAGAATTATTTATTTTAAAGAGTAGAGTGTTTATGAACCCTTTTGGTAAATAATAAAAAATACATTAACTATCATTTTTGTGCAATTTATTGCCGAGAGTTTGTTTATCTTAAAAAGAAAAACTGATAAGGGGGTTAAAGAAAATGTCCCTGGTCATGCAGAGGTCTCAAAAACTCCTCTATTATGATCTTATTACCTGATATTTTCTTATTTATGGCTTATAGTGCTGTCTATGATTATATGAGCTTTTTCCTTTGTAGAACAACTCCGCAGGCGAACTCTGTTTCATCCGTTTGTTTATGGGTGAAATACACAGAAAGAGCACATTCATGGCTCTCCAATGATTTTGTTACCATTACATGAAGCCAAAGGCTGAAAAAGGAATCAAGTGAATTGAGACGCAATTAGCAGAAACTGTGGGGGGGGGAAAGTTGACAGCATCAGTAAAGTAACCACTGAGACAGATTTTAGGTCAAATGCCCGCCTCTGTTAATTTTGATTGTGTGTTACATTTTACGTTTGTGTATTTAAATCAGAAATTGGTTTCAGTTTTACTTTGAAGTCTGGGTTCATGTGCAGTTGGTGCTTAGAATCATAGGCCTTCATTATCTAATGCTTGAGCAGACCCTAGTAGACATGGTAGGTATAATCGGTACAAAAGTCCAAAAATATCGACTCAATATTCAACAGTAAAATCTGCTAAATTGGCTAATTTTAGCTTGTAGTTTTGTACCTCTATTTTTTTAAAAGATAGTATGAATAAGATTTATGAAATACACTCAATATTGGATTCAGTATTACCCAAAATGAGTGTCTGAGCCCAGAGACTCAGGAGGAAAGTGTTTGTAGAGGTCAACAAGGTAGTTTTCGTATAAACTTCTATAGGACCTGAATCGTTTTTGCTACCACAGCTACAACAACCTTGTGGTCTTCGGAAGGAATGGAAGTTTTAGGTACTTCCTGTTTTGAGGTTAGAAAGCTACGTTCATGTTTTATGCTGCCTATCTAAGTGACACTCAATCAGAAGAGGTTTTGATTAAAATGAGAAATGAGCTTCTCTAATATACAGTTTAACTATTTAACTACATAATGTTTTTGTCTCTCTATACATTCCTTCTCTTTCTTCTCCTTCACTTCATCCCCATGAAGATTGCAGCATATATGTCTGCTCCTCCCTGAGCCTGGCTCTGCTGGAACCCTCTTTCTGTTAAATGGCAGTTCTTTCTTCCCGAGTGCTTTCTCACAGGGGTTCGTCTGATTGTTAGGCTTTCCTCTCTAAAATGATAGGATCTCTATTTTACTATATAAAGGTGACATGACCGTTTTGAGCTGGCACTACATAAACAAAATTGAGATTAAACCTGAAATGATATTTAATGAGTATTTTGAGCTTTGATTTTTTTTGCAAAATGACTCTGTCTTTATCTTTATCCTGTGGTTAAACCTTTTGTAATAATTAAAAACAGATATGGCGGTAAAGTGGGACTCACCCTGGATTTAGGACGAGGAGAGGAAACCTGAGGAACACCAAGCAACAACAACAACAACAACAAGAGAGTGACTGATTGTTCAGAGCAAGAAAACAGAGCAACAAACTCAGATAGGAAATAAAAAAAAACCCAAACAAGTTGCTGAGCTGCTGATTGGAATTTCCCCAAAGTCTCTTTTATCGGTATGCAAATGAAGGAGTCATGCAGCGCGGTAATCACTGAGGTAGGCGAGGAAAAACAATTTAACCAGCTGTTTTTGAAACATTGCCACACTGTTGATACCAAGAGTTAGAACCAAAGAAAATACTGGAGGAAAATGGAAATTGGAGGAAATTTGTTTATTCCGCGTTATGAATTATGCAGTTTGTGGCAATTTCAGGGGATTACATCAAACACATTAAACTGAATGAAGCTCGGTGGGGTTAGCGTGACACAGCAACAAAAAATAGCTTTGATAAAAGGTATGGTTCATGGAATGGCATGAACAACATGTGTGTGCGACTGGAACTTACAATGCTCCTGAAGAAATGCACAACAGCATTTTCATTAGTCCGACGGCGGGAAGAGGACTGCTGGGGTGAGGCGGCCAGATGACCCCGGAAAGACCCCTGAGAAGATAAGCAGTGGTCGAGTAACGCCATAGATCTGTTTAACACATGTTCACCTGACTGCATGAAACATGCATTTTTTTTGCAGTGTATTTATGATAGAACAGATTGTGATGAGCTCACTTTCTCTGATGAAAGTCAGCAGCTGCTGCACCACAATAGACCAATAATTATAGCTTTGATAGTTCAATGCTGTAGTTGTCAGATCTCAGTGACAGAGAGGAAATTATTAAGATGATGTTTTTAAGACTTAAATCTGTTGATACAAATTAAAACTCATAAATGCAATTCGATATTTAATGATTTCATAAATGGTCAAGGTTCAAAGGTTCAATAAACACTCCTTTTACAAAAAAAATGCTTTTTGTAAAATGATTTCATGGTTCAGACTTTAAAGCATTAAAGGCAATGAAAGGAGAAGGCGTGAGCTGTGAGATCAGAAGCACCCCCTACATGTTGTTGAAAGCCTCTGTTTACGGGGGGAAGCCAATCAGAACAAGGTCCCTGCCTTTCTATGACAGTTAATGTATTTTTTTTTTTTAACTTGGTCTTATATTCAATGAATGCAAAGAAGTCCAAATAAACTCAGAAGCGAGATATGTGCAGGTACGCATCTCTTTGCTTTCTGTTGTTTTCTGTCTGTCTTGCAAATGAGTCACAGAAAAGCTGAAACACAGAAGTGAAACACACAAACAATTAAATTCAAGAAACTCTGAGATCCGACGTCCTTGCGCTCTGCCTACTCAGAATAACAGCCTGAGACATCAGATGAAAGCAGTCTGAAAGCAGCTGAAGGGCCCCTCCTGTCAAATACTGTTGAATCTTGAAATTTGAAAGAGGCTTTGTCTGATGTTTTCTATCTGCAGCTCATGGTCAGAAAGATATTACAAACTAAATTTATCTGCAAACATGGTACGGTACATGCATCCACATTGAAGCCTGTTTTTCCCTTCACAAGCCCTCAGTGGGACTGCATTAGAGCCTTTATATTAGACTCTTTGCAAGACAAGAAGAGAAAAAAACAACAACAGCGCATCGGGGCAAAGCTACCAAAGCAACTGGATGGATTTTTGAATTATTCATACCCTTATCTTTCTTTTTCAAAAAAGCTGAAGTTGGGAGGGCAAAAAAAAATCCACAGCCCACAGGACATACAGTAATTTTGAGTGTGAGCTTTTACATGGTGCAGTACTCAGTGAAACATTACAGAGATGGTGTCTGAGATACAAAATAACTGCAATGCTTTAGGACACTGAAGCTTAAATAAGTGGATTTTAATTAACAGATAAGGTCTGCAGGTGAATGTGAAGTATAAGCAGTCAAAGAAATCTCAACATTGCTCACGAAAATTCGAAACTCCTAAAATATTTAAAAGCAAACTGTAATAAAATGAACTGCAGAAGTGAATTATCACCTCCCTTCACCTCAAACTGCTATAGCTTGCAGCATGATTTAATGATTTTCTAACAAGCCTGACTTTAGGTTATTAAGAACATTTCTTTTTAATATTTATGCTTTTAAGAAAAAGGGTAGAAAAAGCAAATTATGAGTAATATTAATTACATTATTATTGTAACCACATTATTATTTATAACTCCAAATTAATATATGTATAAAAGGGCTTACAGACCAGCAGGTTGGTACAAAGTATCTAATTAACTAAGTAAAAGTTTAACACTGGGTTCAGCTGATGATAAAAAAAAGCTAACTGTCCCTTTAAATGAATGGATGCTCACCTTGCTCCTCTTCTTTTTGTTTCCTCCAAAGAATTTGCTAATCTGATCCATCAAACCCGGATTCTTCTTTTTCCTCCCGAGCCCGAAAGCGCTCTGCCCTGAGGTGCTCGCTGTAGCCATGCTAGCTGCTGCTGCTGAGGTTTGGTGGTGTTGACCTATCTGTTTACTCAGTAGTCCTCTTCCAAGCTATTCCAAAGCTCACAATGCCAAAACCCGTCTCCGCTGCTCCTTCAGGGTGGTTTGCAGCCCATCTGATGCTGAGGGGCTGTCTTTGAAGTTTTCATCCCCTTTGCCCAAGGGCACCATGGGACATAATGAGGGTCAGGTTGGTGAGGGTGGGGGGGTTTGCAGTGGTGATGTCCATGGTTCTGGCTCAGCTCCAGGCATTCTTTGGAGCTTCAGTGGCTGTGTCAGTCACTGCCGCCCTCCGCATGGGCCCGGCCATTGTTCCTCTCCCCATCTGCCTCACCACGGCCGCAGGGACAACAAGGGTTATCTCTGAGTCTGAACTCACACCCTGATGCAAAGCAGCCCGAAGCACTGTGAGGCCTTTGTTGAATCGGTCCCATATATCTTCTTCATGCATTGTGTTTGAATTGGATGTACAGTCACCAGATTAAGAGGCCCAGAAGAAAAAGGAAAGACTATGGTGTGAAAGAGGCAAAAACCTGTAAACACGAGCCAAATGACTGTCTGCACAGTAATAAAATAAACTGGAGGTGACTTTGCACATTGCATTTGCTCCATTTCGATGTCTTTAAGCCAAAACTTTTCAACAGCTCCAGTTATTACAGTTTACGACTATCGGGAACAAGATCTGTGTCATGGACTTAAAAACTGTAACTTAACTTTTTGTTTTAATGCCAATAACAGCAGGAATTTAGCATTAAATGCACCAACTTTAAATATGCAAAAAATGCCTTAAAAGCATCTACAGCTCTTTGACGACTGAGCGAGCTACATTTGTTCCTGAAGACCTTGGAGTGAATATTTTTGTTAGCTGTCAGTGTTTCACTGGAACGATCCGTGGCTGTTTAGCAGTGTAGAGTGTAAATTTCTCTTCCCATTGTACCACTTCACAACATTACAAGGAGTCCTGCATGTGTTGTCTCACCCAGAGCGGCTGCGGCGGTCGGCAGACAAAGCGGGATCTGTTGAGCCGCGAGTTGTGTTAGAAAACACCCATGCAGCATCAGAATATTAATAATTTGGAACAGATGTCTTTTTGTTTTTGTCTGCTTCATATTTCAAGTCAGGCAGAAATTAAAAAAAATTTATATCATGTCTTAATGTCTTAATATAAATAGTAAGATGTTTTTTGAAGCTTCCAACCATTTTCTAAACTTTGTATCCAATTCAGATTCAGATCCTAAGCCAGACATGCAAACAATCATTTGCACATATGGTGAATGACTGAATCACCAATGACATGCATGTCTAACGTACCACTGTGGGAGGAAATTGGTATGCAAGCATGCAAACTTCACAAAGAAGCAAGTTCAAACCCAGAGCCATCTAACCGCTGCAACACCATGCCATCTATTTTCAGACTCTGCTGAAGCAAACAAATAGGTATGATAACGACAGACGGAAAATTCTGTCGCCAGTCAGAGGAATAAATGACCTCAGAGAAAGTGACATCAGATTGAGCGATCAATTCCCCAAATAAATTCGCGCTGCTTTTGCAGTGGGATCAGGCAGCACCACAATCTCACTTAGTGGTAGTGTAGTGTGAAATTAAAGGTTCGTGAATTTATCTTGCACAGGTGTTATCTTATACAGACCAAAGGACAAGCAGAGACACACACCTACACCTGTAAGACACCATCTGCTTGCTTTGGGGAGGAATACAACACTTTAGCCAAATGTAAAAAGAATGTAAAAATATGTGGGGCATAAGTGCAACATGGGAAGGTGGGCTCCCCATTTGTGCCACCCTCAGTAATCATCAGAATCAGAATCAGAATACTTTATTGATCCTCAGGGGAAATTATTTAAGTTACAGTGCTCCAGACATTAACAAGACAGACAATACACTAAAGAAATACCACAATATATACATCCAAATATATATGTACATATACTCAACAATCATAATAAATAGCAGGAAAGGAAGAAGGAAGAATGTGTTAAGTGGATGAGTTGTAAAGGGAGATGGCCAAAGGCAGGAATGATTTCCTGTGTCGTTCAGTGGTGCTTTTCGGTAACCTCAGTCTCTCACTGAACGTGCTCCTGTGACTGACC
>VUQR01010952.1:0-13466 GCA_015108515.1 Hemichromis elongatus | reverse complement strand
GATGGGGATAATTTGTTAATAAAAAAAAAAAAAAAAAAACGTATCTTGACAAATTGCTAAAATCTCATTATTCCTACTATGAAATAGTATAATGTTCTGTTTTGTTTGTTTGGTTTCTTTTTAATCAGGCAGAGAAGCTTCAAAGTATGACAGCTGAA
The DNA here is from genome assembly GCA_015108515.1 of Hemichromis elongatus. Classification (NCBI taxonomy): domain Eukaryota; kingdom Metazoa; phylum Chordata; class Actinopteri; order Cichliformes; family Cichlidae; genus Hemichromis; species Hemichromis elongatus. The sequence goes on along the minus strand of VUQR01010952.1, from coordinate 13,308 downwards.
GAAAGAAAAGCCAAGGCAGCAGCGGTCAGCGCCAGCAGGCTCCTCACCCAAGATGACTTCAAGAAGATCAGTCTGGTCCAGATGGCCAAAGAGGTCAATGCTGCACCAGGCAAGAAGAGGAAAAATGTGGTCATTGATGATGAGCGAGACAAGTGAGGACGCGATATGAACCTTGAAAACATTCAAGACACATAAGATGAAATTTATTTTATTGAAATCTTAATAGTTTGTGCAAAACATTGTTACTGTCAGGTTCAAGGTCTCTTGAATTTAGTGTGTGGGCTTTTGTACTGATTAGCTTGTTATTTATTTTTTCCCCAGAGGAGAGCTGCTGACATTGAGAGATATTGAGAGACTGCACAAGAAACCAAAAACGGACAAGGAAACACGACTGGCAACAGCAATGGTGAATAAATTGTGATACAAATGTGGAGCAGCTTCAGATAGATTAAATAAAAAAAAAAAAAATCAGTTCATGCATATGAAACACTGACGATGGGGAGTTTAATAAACTCAGTGCATTTTAGAAGTTTAAACCTGATTTATTCTTAGCATTTTGGGCTAATGATGTGTTAAATTTCCTAGGCGGGACGGACAGACAGGAAGGAATTTGTCAAGAAGCGGACCAAGCTAAACCCACACGCCAGCAGCAGCAACAAGGAGAAGAGGAGAAATAAGAACTTCATGATGATGAGGCACAGTCAGAACGTCAGAACTAAAGGCAAACGCTCCTTCAGAGAGAAACAGGTAAGTCACATATCCCCATTACAAATCTGTATATAAACAGGAAACTACTTTGCGATTTCAACTGGATATGGTTTTTTTTTTATGTCTTTTAATCTAGATTGCTTTACGAGAGGCTCTCCTGAAGAAGAAGAAGCAGTACAAGTAGGAGAAAAGGACATTGTGTTATAGTTGCTGGCTAAACTTTGTATTAAAAAAAAATCCTTTAATTGGAGTGTAAAACATGCTTTAACATGTTTGTTTTTCTTCCTGTGCATAAACAGCATATTTACACATTTTACAAAATAAATGATCTTTGATAATTGTGCGAGTGTGTTTTACTTGAGTTGGTTGTCATTTTTATTCACCAAATACTCTTAATATTTTAGTGTAAGTTAAATTAAGTATCTCGTATGTCAGAATACAAGCGCTGACTAAGAGTGTACTCTGTTTTTGTACCTGGTCTCTGTTCTATTTAACTACATTAAACACAGCGATCTTAATTTTGATACTATCTGCTGGAACACTGTTGCATATTTGTAAGTCGTGCCTCTCCATGTTTGCTTGTGTATAAACTTCCATGACTTGTTTCCATTGTTGTTTACAGGGTGGTGTAGAAATGCCAGCCATACACTGCTGTACAGTAAAGAGAACTCAGGGTACAAAGGTGTTATTGTGCGATCTTATGTAAGATTTTATTGGAGAACAGTTGTATAATTATTGTAATTACAATCTTAAATGTCCTTACTTTGCACATTACTCCCCGTTTTAGGGCTTTATCTATGTCAAGTGTGCCATAATACTGTTGTACCGCTTTTTAGATGCTTTTAACTTTTAAGCTGGCACCATTAAACTGTAAGATATTTGATACTGATAATTTTTAATATCAATATCAAATGTAATGTCTTAGATATCAGATGTTAAAGTGTCAGTATCTCAGAACCGAGGGGCGGGTGTGTGGGGGATATTTCGGGGTGTCACACAGACCAATATAGCTCACATTTTGTTACTACTTTTTCTGTACTTCTTTGAAACTACATTACCCATGAAGCACCCGGAATCACAACAAACGTGCCACTGCCAAGCAGCAAAGCATTCCCCTCAATGAAGCCGGCATCTTAATTCTCGGTGCGACATGAGGTATTTCTTTATAATTCATTTAAACTTTCTGAGAATTAGCTCAGTTATTTATTGCAGTTCTGCTCTAACGTCCTGGGGGACTAAATCTTTTCCCTCATCTTGTCCGTTTCCTGTTAGGCAGCGTTAGCTGTCATGCTGATGCTAATCTGCCTAGTAGCTGCTTTTAGCAAACAAGCTAGCCAATAATCTGCTGCTAGCCTAGCTGTCTAGATTTATAATGTACAGCAGAGTCATTTCATTTCGCCTGGTTTCTAAGACACAAACTAGCATACCATGTGTAACTAGTGGTGCTAATACTGTGGAGACTAGACCATAATTACGTCTCGATTCACAAATTGTGGACCTTTGGTTGAATGTATGTCGACAGAGATTTTAGTTCAGCTGTTTTGTCGATCGTTTTGGTCGAGTTTAACAACCTAACTTCAGCAGAACAGTCTTGGATGAAACCTGTCCTCACTGTCCTTTACACAGAACAGCTAGATGCAATATTTAAGTTGGTACAGACTTGTTATTACTGAAGACATTGGGTATTCCCTTGTCAAATATTAGGTGATAAATCATTTGTATTTCGTACTGAATACTTTTGAGTGCCCTCAAAACAAGTATCCTGCATAGTTACACACAGGGTTAATTCGATGTTTTCTTTATTTAGTGTAGTGTAGTGAGGGATAGTTAAAGCATGAGACTTGTACAAGATATAATATCTGATAAATGTGACAGTAATCTATAGGTGTAGATGAGGTGTGCTAAATGCTATCCATGGTAGAGAAGATGATATAAATGCAAACTCTGTATTGCAGATTGGCCCTTTGACATCTTTCAGACACCTTTAAGAGCTGCCTGACCCTCAGTCTCTTAAAATGTGGTGGGGGAAAAAACCCTTAACTCGGTGTGCACTCACTTGTCAGCTTTATTAGTCAGTTAATGACAAGGGACAAAGAACAACATTTGGCCTCATTGAGGGCACTTGCAGTGTTCCCTTGGAAGAAGGTGAAGTAATTTGACATGACAACTGTAGGTCTTTGGAAAAGCGTGACTCTCTTTGTGTTCTTCAGAGCTTTACATTGGTCCTGTTAGTCTTGATTTTTGTGTCACATGAGAAAATGTGTTTTTTATCATCCTTCTGTGTGCACTCAGAGCAGTAGTTGTGCACTGCATCTGTTGTTAAATTATTGACTCTCTCACTCCACATCCTCTTTATAAATAAAATAACACAGTCTGATCATCTTAGCATCTTAAGGCCCCCTCCTACGGTTGCTTAGGCCAACCCAGCTTTTGCCTTTCTAAATAAAGTGAATATTATGGCATCCCTACATATACTGAAGCCTATCTACAAGCCTACAAAGTAGAACAGAAGTGGCGATTGGCTTTGATCATAAGTGCATATGATGGGACTTGATGTTTTCTGCTCTTTTAGCTGAGAGGACTAGTGATGAGGGGGCGATACACTGAGGCTATTCAGTGTCAGGGGCATAGCTTAAAAAAGCCAGACAGTACATCATCTGTAAGGCGTAGGTGGAGCTTTAGGCTTCAGCTGTTACTCTCACTTTCTGTTCATAAATAAAGACATATGAATTGTGGAAATCAGATTCAGCAATAGGTAGGTTTTTTTAATGGGTCTGATTGTTGTTGTTTTTTTTTCCTTTTTAAAGTGTGATTTGTGTGTTGAAGGAAATGGCTTTTCCTGTGTTTTGCTAAAATAGTAAAGAAGTGACACTAAAACGGGGGAGGAATACTGACTAAACTTGCTCAGCTGGCAGGCCATGTCTCCCACCCCTCACTTCCTCTTTGTTGCCTTTATTGAAGGTTACTGTTATTTGTACCGAGTTGCAATTGAAGTTAGTAGAATTTAAAAATTGCACTTGTTATTAGTGATTACAGGCTGTGATTAGACTGTTAGTATTGTTGGTTATTTTTTTTTGTCTTTTTAACAGTCTAAAGCTACAATCCAATAAAACTGAGAGAAAATGCATAGCGATAGCCTCATGAATGACTTGTGAATATAGGGATGGGAGAGGAGATTCACTATTCCACTGCTTTCCTTGTAGCAGAAACTTATGTGTAAGTATTTGCAGTTATCTTAACACAATATCATCTGATTTAAATCAAATAAAATTAAAACATCTTTATTGTTAAAACACGGCAAAACAAAAAAAGCCCTAAGTGGAATGAATATGATTTTATGTATTTACCGGCTTCTATTTTTACCATCTAGGTGTTGTTTCCTGTAGCCCACTATGGCACCGGGGGATGTGGTGCCAGACCATGCCAAACAGCTGAAGTGCAAGGAGAAGCGGCCTGCACACAGGGCATTGAAATCAGAATGTGAGCCTGATGGGTCCTTTGTCTTTGAGGCTCATGAAGCCTGGAAGGACTTCCATAACTCCCTCCGGCATTTCTATGAAGTGGGTGAGCTCTGTGACGTCACGCTGAAGGTGGGCCACTACACCTGGACTTGCTGTAACATCCATATTTCATTCTTAATAATGCACAAATCTGTGTAACGAAATCAAATTGTTCCCCCTGATCCACCTGATTTGAGTGCAGCCCTTAGAGGAAAGCTATAATGCAAAGAACAGACAAAGATAAACCCACAAGGCACTGCTTTCACGTTTACATTGTGCTGTGTTCCTTTAATTAAACGAGTGTTTAACTGAGGTGTTTATTCACCTGGCTCAAGTGCATCCCCTTACACATTTGGTCTCACACTTTTTACAAACATGGCAGGAAGAAATATTTTCATGCCCCATCTAAACAAAACAATGACAGAAAATTCTAGCTGCAACTTCATTTAGATAATAAACTCATTCACAATAATTCCTTTAGTAATTATTGTTTTAAACAAACAACTTTCATTTCAAACAACTATTTGTAACTGTCGCTAGACTCCTTCATTAGTCGTCTGCACCATTTCTTCAAAAAAGCATCAATTTAAACAGAATGTGAACATTGCCAGACATGGAAAAATAAAGTTCAGTCTTAGTCTTATTAAAAAAAAAATAAATGCAGACACTTGTGAACGGAGATGAAAAATATATAATTTAGTGAGAGCTTAACACTATTCACTCTTAGTGGCTGCAGTGAGTCTGTTTTTGACTGCAGAGGTGTGGCGGGGTGCGGTTTGCCGCGTGGCTGCAGGGGTGGTGGATGCACCTGAGCGGCATCTCCAATCACGTGTCCCCGGCTTAAAACAGATTGAACTGGGTCCTGTTGTTGTTGATGATGTGCGTAGGCTGTAGCCGAAAAGCTAGAGCCGCGTGTGCAAGTCGACAGCTGCTATAAAGAAGTGTACTGAAAAGTGCGAACATGTGGACGTACACGTCTTTATTGAGGCTGTCGACTTATTGCGGCTTACACACGTGGCAAAAAGACAGTTGCGTCTTTGATTTCGGGCAGTCTTTGTGAGCTCCGTGAGTACATTGTCACGCTGCACAGCTCACTTTCGTGGATGTCTGAGTTGGTGTTGCAAGATTCACCTTGGATTGTTCTTTTTGGCTTTCATGCATTATCATACTGCAGTTTGTGGTGTGTTTTCTGAGAGCTATGTTAGGTGGGTTGTTTTGTGGTGTAACCATCACTTTGTTTTTCCTTTTTTTTTCTAGGTTGGCAGCAGGTTGATACACTGTCACAAGTTGGTGCTGGCATGTGTTATCCCTTACTTCAGGTATGTTTTGTCTGTATCGGTGTCTTGAACCTGGGTTTTTTCTAACAGTCATAAGGGGATGCTGCTTGGATTAAAGAAAAGATATCTGCATGTACAGAAAAACCCAAGGACACAAAGTTTTACTTATAGGTTTATTGTCTCGGTTGTTAGATTGAATTCTTATCTAACACAGCATGGTTTGATTTTATATGTAAGATTCTAAGAACGGTCCACCACTCCCTAGTCATCCGCAATTTGTCAAAAATTAAGATAACAATGGGCAAAACTGGCAAACCAATGGCTTTGTCCATCTTTTATTTTTTCATTTTTAGACTAAATGTGTTGCTTCCAAAAACGGCACTTTCTTGTCATTTCTTAAGGGCTCTTTAGCAATAGTTTTCCAAGCTTTCTAAACTTTTTCTTTTCTCAGGGCCATGTTCCTGTCAGAGATGTCTGAAGCCAAGCAGGAACTGATAGAAATCAAGGACTTTGATGGGGATGCCATTCAGGACCTGGTGCATTTTGCTTATTCCTCCAAGCTCACCTTAACTGTGGATAATGTCCAGCCACTGCTTTATGCTGCCTGCATTCTTCAGGTAAACAAGCACAACAAGCACTAGCAGCTTATTATAACATGAGCAGAGGTGTCCTGCATTTCAAGTATAGCTTCGCTTAAACCTTTGATTTACCACATTAATGCATAATGACAGTTTTAATCTAAAAAACCACTGAACTATATAATATAAATTATAATTTTTGAAGTTAATTTATTGTCTCTTTCGAATAGGTTGAGTTGGTGGCGAGAGCCTGCTGTGAATATATGAAGGCACACTTTCACCCTACCAACTGCTTGGCAGTTCGAACTTTTGCCGAGAGCCACAATCGCGTGGACCTGATGGACATGGCTGACCGCTACGCCTGCGAACACTTCACAGAGGTAGTGGAGTGTGAGGACTTCACATGTGTGTCTCCCCAGCACTTGCGTACATTACTGTCCTCCAGTGACCTCAATATTCACTCGGAGACGCAGGTGTACAATGCAGCAGTGAAATGGCTAAACGCAAACCCACAGCATCATGAGGCCTGGCTGGACCAGATCATGTCTCAGGTTTGAGAATGACCGAGAAAGATTTTTTTTTTTATATTAGTGTTGTATTCTTGAATGCATGTCAAAAGTCAGAGTTTATCACTTGGTTTACTGATTACCTGAATGTTTAGGTGTATAACTGTGAGTAAAAGGAGTGTTATATATTCAGTTTAGCATCCGCATGACACTTGCATGTATGTTTGTCTCTCCCTTAGGTGCGCCTACCCCTACTACCAGTAGAGTTTCTGACTGGAACCGTGGCAAAAGACGAGATGATCAAAGGTAACCTGAGCTGTCGTGACTTGATGGATGAAGCCAGGAACTACCACCTGCACCTCAACAACAAGGTGGTTCCAGACTTTGAGTATTCAGTCCGTACCATACCCCGGAAGCACACTGCAGGTAGTTCTTACATGGTGGTTCTCTGCTGTGAACGTGTAACAAGTTTTTTTGTTTTATGGCATTTAGTAATACATTACAGCACATTTTCTTATCTTTATAAAAGCACACTTGCAGACATAAAATCAAGTGACTTTTTGCAAGTTTATATGTAGTTACGGACACATTTACATTACATTACATTACATTAGTGCTGTTATAGGCAGATGGTTTGGGGATTTTAATTATAGTCAAGCTAGAAATAATTAGCATGGTGCTGATGAGTCTGTTTATATAAAAAACCCAAACTATCTCATCATTCCTAACACTCAAATAGTCACTGTAATGTGCTTGCATTTTAAGACTTAAATGTAACAATAACATTGAAACGAAGGCAGTGAGACATTGTTGTCTGAAGTGTGGTTGCGCAATTAATTGAATTTGTGAAATGTATACACGATTGAGCGATATCGAAAATGCGTGCTCTGTCAGCTGAACACAACGCAAAAGCAAATCAAGGGCTCCTTGACTCCTTTCCCTATAAAGAGGACATTTAACCCTTTTAGACTGGTCAGAGAGGGAACTTTGCGCAACTTTTTTTGTTTTTACAGTTTTGAGCGATAAACCTTTTAAATTTCTCTAATTAGAAATATATGGAAAAAACAAAACAAAAACAATTTTCAATTTTTTTTGTAGTTTATTGCACTTTTTTGCTATTTAGGTAGTCACTATAGACTGAATGCATACATATTATTAAAATTTGGGCTCTAACAGCAACTTGAATCGGTCCCAAAAATGGCTCTACAGCATGTAAAAATATAACAATAAGCTCTGGTGGACTTGGTTCTATGGTAGGTTTTAAAGGGTTAATGACCTTTCCTTTACTATTAATTACCATGTTTTATGCCTTGGTATATGTCAACAAAGATGAGGTTTGATGACCATTTAGTATAGGGTTCCAGGTTGTTCTAAGGGCAGCCCTAGTAAGCTGTATAGACAGAACCCATCCTCAATCATTTCTGAAGAAGGCCTGAAATATGACTGAAAATACTCTGTTTAGAAAAGAAAAACTCAGGTTACCCCCAGTAGGCATTCCAGAGGGAAAGATTTGAATCAGTGTCTTACATGTATGCATCAACCAATCACAGCTGTTCCTGGATTCATCTGGCAAAGTAAGACTATGTTAAAAAGAAGAAAACCAAACATCTGATACAACAGAAGGTGCTGGACATTTAATATGCAATACTTCAGGCACCTGAAAACACCACAACCTGAAATGTAATTGATGCACGAAGGCCAAGAGAAACAATGCAATGTTCATAAAGTGTACCTGTAGAGTGTGTCAGCTCACAAAAATCCACTGAAATCACAGGCACTCCTATTCCATTTGGCCACTGTGAGTGTTTAATGGACAAAGGCTTTGGGAAAATGGTAAACATATTCTGCCATTATGCAGTTATTTTGATGTAAACCTGCCCTGTGTGCAAAACATCACATCTCATGTTTCAAGACTTTCTTTTTCACTCAGATACTAACAAATGGCTTTCTCCTGCTTCTGCAGAGTAACTTTAATATGCTTTGTCCACCTGTGCATTGTTCTCTAGGATTGCAACCAAAGCACTGCACAGATGGGGATGTTGAATTTAAAAGTTGCTGCCATGCCATGAAAAATAAGGGCTCTGAATGTCACGCTCAAATACATTTTTTTAAAACTTCCAATAACTTCTTCTTTATATCAACTTTTCCTTCTTGGCTAAAGTGTTTTTTATCTTCTTCCTGAAGTCCTCAGAGTGCCAGGCATTTATTGTGTCCAATTGTTTCCTCAGGAGTTTTGTTCTGTGTGGGTGGCCGGGGTGGTTCTGGTGACCCATTTCGCAGCATTGAGTGCTACTCCATCACTAAGAACAGCTGGTTTTTTGGCCCTGAAATGAACAGCAGGCGGCGTCATGTGGGTGTAATATCTGTAGGAGGTAAGAAAGATTTGATATGATTGTGTTTCAGAATGTAAACAAGAACATTTTCACCCGAGCATTGAAATGTTGGGTATAGAAGCTGAAGGGCTTTATTGAGTACAACACACTCAATAAAGTCAAAAGTGGGCACAGATGAACCAGAACCTCCTGATCACTGGCACAGTTAAATGGTCTCATACAATGTGGTTGTCGGTTGGATGAGCCTGTACAGTGGTGCTAAGCACCAGGCAAGTGCTCTTGAGGAAGAATCATAACCATAAGAAAAAAAAATGAACGGATGACTCTGATCCAGGAGAGCCCCACCTTCCAGTCAACTGGACATTAAGGAACTGCTGCTAATGCTCGATACTAATAACACGTAAGATGCAGCTGATCAGTGATTTTCTAATTAGTGCGCAGTATGTCAATATAAAGGGTATCAACTCATATTACTATTCTGGTCACATGATCGTAATTCCCTGACTGTTTACCGTTTGTTTTCCTCAGGCAAGGTTTATGCTGTCGGGGGCCATGATGGTAACGAACACTTGGGAAACATGGAGATGTTTGACCCCTTCACTAACAAGTGGATGATGAAAGCGTCGATGAACACCAAAAGGTATCAATTGAAAATTTGCTCCAGTGCAACTCCTGAAGAAAAGTTGGAGTGATTTAAAAATATTTAGTGTTACGATCACACAGAAAGAAAAAACAAAAATCAACTGCATAAAGTCCTGTTTCATTGTAAGGAATGAACATTTTTTTCTGTGAAGCATTTACTGTTTGAATGAACATATGTATTTCAGGAGGGGGATAGCCCTGGCAGCCCTTGGTGGTCCTATATATGCTATTGGGGGTCTGGACGACAACTCCTGCTTCAATGATGTGGAGCGTTATGACATCGAAAGTGACTGCTGGAGTGCTGTGGCGCCGATGAACACCCCCAGGGGAGGAGTTGGATCTGTGGCACTGGGGGTAAAACTGAAAAGTCAAAAACATCCATCTGATCTTTGATATGTACTCAGAACGTAACTACTTTATACTCTCCCATTTTCAGAATTTTGTGTATGCTGTGGGAGGCAACGATGGCGTGGCGTCACTGTCCAGTGTGGAACGCTTTAATCCTCATCTCAACAAGTGGACGGAGGTCTGCGAGATGGGGCAGCGTCGGGCTGGAAATGGAGTCAGCAAACTTAATGGTTGCCTCTATGTAGTGGGTAAGAGGAATTGTAGGAGAATACTTGTCATTCTTGTCATATTCTTCTTTACAGGCTGATTCGCTGGATAGTCCAATAATGTCTGTTGGAATTTACTGCACTGACTTTATATGATGCTGTTTGTCAATGTCTTCGTTCTCTTTCACGGGTGCTTGTTTGGTGAACCCAGATCACATGCTTGATGCACACACCCCTCAGTTATATAAACAAATGCTCGAATCCGGAAAGCCGAAAGTTCATCGTTTGTAAAGCTGTTTGGTAACTGATTGACAGGAAGATTTTATTGCACCACCTCAATTTAAAGAGTTGTCTGTTATGAAATTATATAGCTTCTGGTAAAAACATGTAATACTGCTGTATAGCTGCCTGGTTAATGGCTTATAACTATTTGACTCTTTACTCATGCTGACTCATCTTGAAGCTATTTTCTATACCAAGGAGTTTCTGTCATATTTCAGGCCTGCTTATAGAACAAAATGACTATTTTTGTTTGAATAGTTAGTGAGGGTGGGCTAGTAGTCGGCATAGTGTCGATACAGGCGGGGTTGTTAAATGCCGTCTTTAAAGAAGACAGAGTTAAAAAAAAAAACAGGTGTTAAACCTGAGTGTGAGGTTTTACCAATATTCTCAGTACGTCATGCTGTCTTTTATCACACATGGGAGTTTCATATTTTCTAACAATATCCTAAAAATCCCAAAAGATAACAACATTTTTATTACCGTCTCATCTTATAATTTTCTAAAGGTGGTTTTGATGACAACTCGCCACTGAGCTCCGTAGAGCGCTTTGACCCACGAATGCACCGCTGGGAGTACGTATCAGAGCTCACCACCCCACGTGGAGGGGTCGGGGTCGCCACTGTAATGGGAAGAGTGTTTGCAGTCGGGGGGCACAATGGAAACATTTACCTGAACACAGTGGAGGCTTTTGAGCCACGAATGAACAGGTCAGTAGGAGAAGAATGAGGATTGTGTTTCTACATGTACAGAGGTGTGAGACAGTAACTTTATTCAGTAGGCGTAAAACTGAATTAAATATTCTAGATGCGATCTTTTTCCTCACTGTTATTCTTCAAGAATACGTATGAATATTTATATACATAAAAAAGCAAAATTAGGTATAATATTTATTAGATAACTCCTTTTTGCATACATTATTTGTAGATGTTAAATCTATAAAACTTCTTTTCGTAGTGGAAGTTTTGCCACGTTCAATCTTTCAATACAAATTCACATAAATGAGCTATTTAATCAAACACATAAAAATAATAATCCAAAAAAAATATTATAAAGAGAGTGTGACGAACGTTGGGTTATTGGCAGTGGGCAAAATAATCTAACATCATTAATCATCTTGTCACAAGAATACATTATGTCAAATGCTGATATGGTTCCTGGTATCATACCTAGCTTCAGTACTGTAAACCATTCACTTGATTTGAAAATTTTAGTCTCCTACATTCAAAATAGTGTATGGTTATAGATCCGATATTAAAATATTTTAGGGACTTGATACATCTATCATTGTAATTTGATTGCTTATTTTAGCTACATTCATGAAAGTCCATAATTATAGATTATGTGGTATATTATATATGTACCACATATTTAGCCTAAAACATTTGAAGGACTTGAGTCGTTTTCTAAATAATGGAATTTTAAAATGACCTTTAAATGTCCACAGTGTTCTTGTTGTTGATTGTCTATTGATTTGTGCATCTTTGCTGCTCAGATGGGAGCTGGTGGGCTCAGTGTCTCACTGCCGTGCTGGAGCTGGAGTCGCTGTGTGTTCGTCTCACGTCAGCCAGATCAGAGACGTCGGACAAGGCTCCAGCAACGTGGTCAACTGCATGTGAGGTCCACTTCACGCATCATCAGGTGACTGACTGCCAGGTCATCGCCACATCCGATTACTGCACAAAAACAGAGAGATTTCACCCAACGTTAACTTTGTTCAGTGATATTTTAAAGACTTGAAGTGCACATTTGACAAATCTGAAGTCTTCTCTGGCAAAATGACACTTTGAAGACGTATCTTTTTCTTTGTGTTTCCTGCAGGTGTTCTGTACAATCATTGATGTTGTATTTTGTACTGTGCTTTTCTTCTGTTTCCCTGCTTTTGACTGTTTAAGGGAACATTGTAGCTGAGCCATGTACATACACAGACCACATGAGAATGAGAGGGGTGCTTTGATTCATATTGTAAACAAGCACTTTTTAGTTGGCCAGTATGAAATCATTTAACACATCAAATGTGATGTGAAAATGCCACAAAATGTCCAAGACACTTGCCCTCGCATTTCCAGATAAGTGAAAACAAACTTTAAAAGGAACAGCTGAAGTAAGGCAGAGCTTACTTGAGTATTCGAAGCTGTTTTTTTTCTCCATTATTGCGTTTGGATAATTATTAAGAGGTCACTGATCTAAATCAGTGTTTAGCGCCTGACTGGTGAATTACGCTGTTGCAAGTGCCAAACACACAAAAGCTGTAAATGCCGGTCTGGTTAGGAATGTGCTGAAAGTCGGCTCATTTACGTCGACTTCAGAGCTGAGAAAGGTGCGATGACTATACCTGAGAGATGAGGAGTGATTAAAGCAATATGGTGCACCTCTTCGCTTCTTTTCCATTATTGCATCGGAATCTGTTCAGAACTGACAGAAGCTGACTTTGAAAACACTGTTTTCAGATTTCTAAAAGATTGTGTCTGTGGATGGTCGTTCCGATATATTTTAATATATGAACACTTTTGTATACCAATATAGCCCTATCTTTGGCATTATTCTTTACTAATCCATTGCTGTGCACTATTTTCCTAGACTAGATGTGAAGTCTTGAGTATATTTTTGTTAGAAATTGAGAATTTAAAAAGTTTCCAGTTGTTCATCAATACATGCTTATTTCTGCCATGTGAAGAAAGAAAATATTATTTCTTATAATGTTTGTATGAGTAAAATACATATTATTGCAGATTTCTCTCTGGTATATATCATTTTTACACTAAAACTGAAGCCAACTTTATTAGTAAACGAGTCTTTTGTAAACTTTGCTGTGTAAACTTGGTCGTTCTTCCTCCTTTTCACTGCTTCCATTTGGTGGTTTATTTACATGGTATTGGTTGGCACAATAAAGATATATGTGAATATTACTTGGTGAGATTCCTCTTTTTT
>VUQR01010950.1:28087-46611 GCA_015108515.1 Hemichromis elongatus | reverse complement strand
GTGATAATGATAGTACAGTGAACAGTAAACTGCTGTTCACAAACGCTGTCCATCTAATCTGACTGAGCTGGAGGTGTTTTGCAAAGAAGAATGGGCGAGGACTTCAGTCTGTAGATGTGCCAAGCTGGTGGAGACATGCCCTAAAAGACTGGTGGCTGTAACTGCAGCAAAAGGTGGTTCTACAAAGTATTGACTCAGTGGGCTGAATAATTACACACACCCCACTTTATTTGTAAAAAAATGTTTGGAACCATGTATGATTTTTGTTCCACTTCTCACGTGTACACCACTTTGTGTTGGTTTTTCATGTGGAATTCCAATAAAATTGATTTATGTTTGTGGCTGTAATGTGACAAAATGTGGAAAAGTTCAAGGGGGCCGAATACTTTTGCAAGCCACTGTATGCTTGGTAGCTACCGAGTCATTTACCCTCTACACCGTCATGTGTTCATGTACAGGACTTGCCACCTTCCCGATGTCTTTTTTTCCATATAAGCTTTGCATAAGTCTTTTGCTCACATGTTTCAAATATATAAGAGTAATTTAGTGTGGTAAGATTTCTTAAGGACCGACTGCTTAAGTCCAAATTTGTTTCCTTTCTGCACTTATGCAGAGAAAAAAGTGGGATTTATGTTATGTTGAGGCATGCTAGCATAGAGGCCAAAACAAAACTATCCAAATTGATGCATGTTACAGCTGTCTTCGTGGATGATTATATTAACTGCTAAAGCAGTTTTTTTTAAAACTTTTTTCTACTCTTACATCATTAGTTACAAGGATATTTATCAGCTGAAACCTAGCTAACCCTAGCTAACCCTTTTTAACATTTACTGAGTAGTTTGGGGCAGCAAGAATATCTCTCAAAATGTGTGTGTGTGTGTGTTCACATGCGCATATGAGCATGTCTGCAAGACAGCAACTGGACTTGTTTAAGTTTCTTAAAGAACAATCACTTCTCTTCTGAGAAGCTTCTTCAGTTTACAAACCAAATGGTGGAGAGTCCCAGATATTTAATCCCTAGTAAGGTTGACCCTAGAGAGCGTCACAGACTGAGTGTTATGTTCATCACCACATGAGCCACGGTGTGAAGGCTACTGTGACCTGGTAGACTGAGAACCTACACAGACATTAAAGGAAATGACTTTTCCATTGATGTAAACGTGTGAGACATTCCCATCTTCAGCAGGTTACTTTCAGAAAACCACTCTGATACTAGACAGAATTGTCAAATCATTACTCTCTTTAAGTCTGAATTAACCTAAGACTTTGGCATATCTGTTAACTGCAAATCTGTTCTAACACATGCCATCTTTGGGATGACAAAGTTGGAAGGCCTGTTTGGTCAGGTAGTGCTCCTTAGTGTTCAGCCCCGCCCAGATACCCACTGGCTTTGATTTACACCAGTCTAACAAGCACATCATCAGTCAGGTGTGGCACTGCTTTTTGTTTAACTCAGAGGACAAGAGCAGGGAGCTCACACGGTGAAGGAACACACTAGGAAAGTCTCTATGCTGTGATTTTTCTCTACAAAAGACAATTTACAACTCTACAATTGTTTCGGGGAGAAGGTATAAGGAACTGTCTGTGGAGTCCTGCAGCTGCAGCTTGTCAGTCCAACACAGGTGTGTTTCATTTACTATTTTGTCTCTGTGCCTTCCCACTCTTTTATATGACTTTTATGTGCATTCTACATAGATACATAGTCACAAGTATTACTGTTGATGTAGTTTTTACTCTATGTCGTCGATTGTATGGTTAAAATTTTATATCTTTGTTTGCTTTATATGATGCTGTATTTGCTGTCATATCACCCAAATGTAAGCCATGATTAGTTAGTGGTTAGTTTTAGTTTTGATGGGGGGGGGTTTCTATCCATATACTAAAAGTCAGACCTGAATCATCTGTAAACTAAGTAGACTGTGCCAGGCATTGATCACATTCTCTGTAGTTGCAGTTGTCCCCAAGTAGGACATTAAGATTAATATGTGGTTAAGATTCCACAGAGAGACAAGGTAAAGCTGCAACTGTTCCAAACCTGAAGTGGAAACACAAAGTCACATGCAAATCCAAATTTCCTATAAGTACAGATTATGTGCTGAAGCTGCATGCCTTAAGCAACAAACGGACACCAGTATCTGGTTAGACTTCTTGGAATTTCAGACTGGAATGTTGTCAGTGATTCTTCCTCATGTACGCTGATCTGTCTAAATGAGACAAGCAAATATAAGTGTTGGAACTGGGTGTAAGGGTCTTCCTCTCCAAATCGAGCAGGGAGGCCCACTGGTGGCTCAGTGGACCATCTGACAGTCTCTTCTTAATTATGCATTTCATTGTCTACCTGGTTGATTTAACAGTCTGGTAAGTTCCAGACCTCTTTCATTACCTTGTGATTTTAGTGGCAGGTAGTATAATATCTCTCACACGCACACAAACATGGCAGTCAAATAAAACTGCCTTTAGCGCTTATGTGTTTCCTCTACAGGAAAGTCCTGCTTTTGATTTCAGGCGCCCTTCCCTTTAAGGGAAACCATGGGCACAGACCATGGGAGGAAAATGTTCCGCATAGCTACCAGATCATCTGAGTATATGGGTGAAGGGTTCAGAATATAACTTTTAATTTGTCACCTTTACATTCATAATAAGTAATTTGTCTTAATCCTTAATGCACATTGTTTAAATTTTACGAGCTGATCAAAGTTCTAAAATGGTTCTAACATGTTTTTGCATTTGGCAAGACAATTATATCTTCTCAGTACCTTACTTTATGGATGCTTCAGAAAATGTATGAAAGAGTAGACTTTTAAAGTTAAGAATGGTGATTTCATTACAGTCACAGATATAAAATCTTGCCTTATGCCTGCAGTTTAAACAAACAATGAGACTACAGGTTTGTTTCTGTTTGTAATGTCAAAGGACTGCTTGTAACTGTTGGACAAACTAGAATCATATTAATGGAAATTCTCACCCAGGCTTTTTATTTTTAAACATGAGACATTGAAAGTTACATATCTGTGGACATATTTGTTTTCGTTACAAGAAGGTGTTTAAAAATCTGATCGTGTCATTCCTGTTATCCACCTTTCCAACTCAGCTTTAGTTTTACTGTGACTGTGTTGTTGTACATTTATATATTAGCTTTATGACTTGTCATCAAGCTTTTTCTTGTCCTCTAGTGCTTTGTACATTGCCATGAGAAACAACTTGGGTTGAAGGTCATTTGTCTCCATGCAACGCTACGCTCATTACATTGCACCAATGGACCCTCAGGTTTGTCCACCCCCTCTCAGTAGCAGCCAGTCAATGATTAGCGGCATTGACAAATCCCCAGCAAGCACTTTCAGACCTGGCCACTCACGGAGCAGCAGCACAGGTTCTGGCAAGCATTCAAAACAGGTAAAAAGACACTAATTCAATTGTAGAATAAAAGATCAAACTGTATCCCCCTTTGCACAAATGGGCTTTCAGACATTTCCTCCATTTCTGCTCTTGCAATCCATATCACAGAATTCCTCCACATGTTGACTGAAACTAAAAGCTGTGTTTTAAATGTAAATGTAACTTTACATAAAAAATATATAAATAAATGTAACTTTAAAGGACTTTCTGTCTCTATCAGTCTCGTCACTGGGAGGTAGTGGATGACTTGCAGCATGTTGACATGGGCTCGGTGCCAGGGTCATCTGGGGATCTCAGTATTCCTGGGATCTGTGAGGGCTACTTGATGAAAAGGAGAAAATATCCCCTTAATGGCTGGCACAAGGTGAGAGAATTTAAACTATTCTGCTCATCCAGTTTCTTAGTGTTACTGCAGTAAATCCTGTAGGGTTAAACAGTGAAGATTTTTATCAACAACTACTCTGTTAATCTTTTTAGAGGTACTTTCTGTTGGAGAAAGGCATTCTCAAGTACTCAAAGACCCAGCAAGATGTAAGTCCAACACAAAAACGTCAATGAAACGCTCTGATGAAAAATAAAGTGTTAAATGTCCTCTGCCATTGTGTTTAGATTCAAAGAGGGAAGCTGCATGGCTCTCTGGACATCAGCATGGCTGTCATGTCTGTGAATAAAAAGACCAAACGCATAGACCTGGATGCTGGAGACAACCTGTATCACCTCAAGGTAACTTTTTGTTTCCAGGATGACTGAAGTGTTTTATTGTGGAAGGATCCAAATTAAGTTAATTCCTTTCTTTCCGGTATTTTAGGCAAAAAGCCACAACATTTTCTACATCTGGTTGACTAAGCTGTGTGCCCATCGTGTGTTCAGAAAAAATGAGGCCATGAGTGTCCATCGTGGTGTGCTTCATGCACTTTCTTTGGGCCAGAGCACTCTCCCGGCTTTCTCTCAGCAAAGCAGAGCAACAGTCAGTATAGCTTCCTGCTCCAGTAAACTGTCCACAGCTGAAAGGAAATGTACTTTGTGCTATAGGAATCCAGTCAGATGGAGAACTGCAAATAGACTGGTCAACATTTTTGCCAACAGCAAATGTTTGAGTATTAATAATTTGGATTATTATACTTTGTTATTTTCATAATCCATGATCACTATAGTCTGCCTACAGATACTGTAATTTTTGTAAAAGTCCTTCGTTTTTTAGTGATTTCAACCTTGATGATCCTGCAGATTTCTCACTACGCCAGCTCTGCATCGGTGTACCATCCAGAAATGGCAAGTCCTGCCCCAGCTGTTGCCCATCAACCAGGTGTGAACAGCAAGGTATCAGCTTGGCTGCAGCAGACCCACGACATAGATGCAACCTCCAATGGTGAGAGCTGAGAGGCACACCTTCTGATCAAATCTGTATTCATTGTTAAATATGGAGGACATATGATCATGAATCAGGCCTGTCTCCTTATCCATTTCTGAACTGTAACCTTTAACCCACTCTCTATCAGAACTGGCTCGTTGTCAGGCAGAGCTGACAGAACTGGCTCAACTAATCCAGAGACTGAATTGGCTGGAAGGAGGCTATCCTATCACTAACACAGACCTGGAGATGCGAATCAGCATGCAGGCAAGTATGCTGGTCGCAAACGTGAATGTGTGTCACTTGTCACACATTCACCAGGGGTGGGGTGGGTACTTTCACACAGAGTTTGATTTTTGTTATTGTTGTTACATTAAAACATACTTAAGGTATCAAAATCAATAGACATCCATTAGAAAGTATATAACGCTTTTACACCATCACCAAGGAAAAATGCAAAAAGAAATCTAAATACACCAATAATCACTTATTCTAAAATAATTTTACTACCTTAGTCAACATAAACCTTTTTGCTTTTGCCAGATTAGCATTAACAGCACCACCTGTGATATGATGCTGTAAACATTTGTGTTGGGATTTCATTCTCAGCTTCAGAATTGCTACACCTTAAGCTGCAAAAGAAAATGGTCTAGAAAAGGAAGCTATAATCTTGTACTTATGTGTTTAGAATCTCTCCCTGGAAAAACCCAAGAAAAAGAATGGGAAAATTCCGGGTCACTCCAGGACTCTGTCTCGTGCTGAGGCCATGGGGGGAATGGTAGGAATTTGTTACTTAATATCTTGTTATAGTACTATTAGACAGCTCACCACTGGTTTAAACCTCATACAGGTCTGTGGCACTTTTCCTGTTCTTTCCATCTTCTACAGTTCACTTCCAGTCACCTGAGCACAAATTCCACTTCTGTTCAGTCCATTCCTAGCTACGTCTACTCTCAGCTGTCCAATCCTCAAGTCACCTCACCTGAAGCTAAGAAGCTCCACCAGGACATCTGCACTGCTTCTCAGAGGGGTATGGCCTTGCCACCACTTGGCCAAGTCTGAAGTTTGACTCTTTTTTTCTGTCTCTATCCTGACATATTGCTGTAAGTGGGGAAAATCCTCGTCTATCACTTAAGGTTTTGCTGTGTTGCAGTTCACAGTTCTCTGAAGTCCATTCATGAGGTTTTGACCTTGGAGCGTGAGAGACTGAGGCAAGCCTGGACTGGCCCAGACATGCGACAGAACACCTCGCAGCAGCTTGCTACCATCTGTAGCACATTGTCTGAGGTAACGTACACATGCGTATACAAACATGGACACTTCATACCTATGTGGAAACAAAGGTAACCTGATTTCTAATTCTTCATGTCATTAAACCAGGAAAAAAAGACTAAATCCTTTATCATACCCTAGTTAGTGTCCTTCCAACTCTTTAAATCTTAGTATAGCCCAGCGAACAACAACAATGGGCCCAGCCCTGAGTGATACTGTTGAGCAGGTTTGGGCTGTTTTTAGGTAAGACAGGCACAAGTTAATACAGGTGGAACTTAAAGGAACACACCTCAAGTATTCCTTTCTCTACACACACAAATATGCATATAAAAAGATTGTCACATGCTGAAACAAAGCAGTCAGGTCAGGGACTTGTTGGCTCCTGCTGTCAGACTGACTGTGCAACACTTCTTGCTTTCTTCTTGACTTCTTACCATGGTGCATGTGACTAAGTGGTTGAACATCAGTGGCTGTGACTTTGGGCTTTATTTTGGTTTTGTTTCTTGGTAACTGGCTATCAGCTGATATTCACTTGGAAAAACATATCCCATAGTACCAAATTTATGTTATTAGTCTGCTGTTTATTTAATGTCTGAAGCAACCTTTCCTAACCTGTACTAAGTTAAAACATTTAGTAAAATCCTACCTGACCCACTAAAAAGCTCCTAATAATTGCTAAGATATTAACCAAAATTCAGTTCTATTGTGCTAGTATTTCCTGTACTGGAGAGCAGGTACACTTGGCAACAAGTAATATTTGCCTCACCTCTGCTGTGTTTGTGCTTTGGAGTGTGCATGACATTCGCTGCATGCATTTTTGATCCTGTGTGTTTCTTCTGCACTTCTCCTGCATGGCTTGTGTGTGCATGTGTGCCTCCGCACATGCAGCTTGATATACAGTCCCATCTGACCAAAGTCCATTCGCTTTCCCTGTCCTCTGACTCTTCTGAAGAATCCTTCTGCACTGTCCGTCAAGACCAGGTGTGTAGTGTATGTGTGTAGCATTTTTTTATTTTTTTATTTCTGGTGTCACTAATTTGCATTCTGATTTACATAGACTTCTAGATTAAGATCATGAATACATTTTATCTGACTGAAGCTATAAGATTGTGGGAAACCTTGACCAAGAAGGGGAAAAATTGAATGATTTGCAGCCTGGTGATCTGGGTGGTGCTGCTGCTGCTAGTCACAGTTGGGACAGCTGCACCTACAATTCTCACAGAGCAAGTTGTGTGGGTAGCACCTGTTGGAAATAACCGTGCATGTCAGTTGTCAGTGTTCTGAATACACACCCTATAAGTAGACTTGTTTATTTGACTTAAATGGTTAAACTATAGCTAAAACCATGTTTCATCCTTACAGAGAACGCCTTCCTTAAATCGTCACAGTAACCGTCCACCATCAGTGGCAGATTCCATGGCAGAGTATTTTGATGCCAGCGAGGTAATAGTGTGTGAGACTTCATCAGAGGCCGAGGCTTCTGATGAATCGGGCCTGAGTGACATCACCACCACTAGCACATCGGAGCCTGAAGAAGGACATTGTGAGTGTTTACCTTCAAATAAATGACCACTGCAAGATTTTCTGTCCCACAACAAAGGTTAACACTAGGGCTGTCAGCATTAATCGCGTTAAAATGGCGTTAACGCGGTAAAGATCCCTTAACGAGTTAACGCGGATCACCCTTTGTGTGCTAACGCGTTAATCGAGTTAGCTCGATTAATGCTTTAGCGATGTCCAGCCCCACACCAACGTCATTAACGCCATTTTTAACGTGATTAACGCTGACAGCCCTATTTAACACAAAACAAAAATGTTAAATTATTATCTCCCCTGTCCTCCACAGCTGCTGCTACTCTTAACTACAGAGAAAGTTTGAACAGCGCAAGTCACAAACCCCGCCCAGTGCCTCCTGATACTGGTAATGTCATCTTTGCAATGTAAAATGATGCAGGGATGGCTGCTTTGTACTGAGTAGTGTCTGATTCACTACTCTATAGTCTTCATTGTAATACAACATTTCGGTGTAAAATAAAATGTGTGTTTGTGCGTGCGTGCGTGCCTATACAATAAGATAAACCATCATTTAAAGTTCCCTTTTCTTTTTTTTTTTAACTCTTGTTTTCAAACACATTTTACTGTGGCTCATGATGGGTCACACTTGGGTATCATTTATTAGGTTCACATTAATGAAATTATTTGCTGTAACAAGACCAGTTATTCTTTTATTTTACTTTAAACATCTTACTGTGAACAGAGCTGTAAGATGTGTTAACTGTTGAGCAAACCTCCCAAATTTATATTTCAATGTGGTAACTGCTAACATGAAAGGAATTATAACAATAGGACGCATATGACTGCTAATAGTCCTTCTGATTCACACAAAACTGAGACGGTGAAGTAGCCTGTATACATATGGAACCAAACTGTAGCTTTGTTAAAACCACTTTCAGTGGTTTTTCGGCTCTGATGAACATACTTGCAGGAAGTAACATTTCTAACCACGTATGGCCTGTAAGTTCATAAGGATATCAAGAATCTCAAAACATGCTAAGAAAGGTTTTGGAAGCCCCACCAGTGTGGCCTGGAACATGTGGAAAATGTGATTATTCTTAGGTTTCTCATGTTGTGTTTAATCATCCATTTTTGTTAAACTTCTGTTACATTGTTTTGTGGTGTTACCATCCAGGTCGTCGCACTACCCTGCCTGCCCCCTGCACAGACAACAGCCACATTGGCATTATGACCATCCTCTATAACAACATTGGCAAGGATCTGTCCAGAGTGTCTATGCCAGTTGCTCTCAATGAGCCACTCTCGTTGCTGCAGAGGCTCAGTGAAGAATTGGAGTACTCTGAGCTTCTGGACATTGCCAACAACATCGATGATCCATATGAGAGGATGGTGTGTTGGGATTGCTTATGATTTCTGACCTGCTGGAGGCAAATCAGATTAAACTTGGTATAAGGCTTATTGAGGATTTGGGAAACATTTATTTTTGCCTTGTTTGTTTTTAGGTCTATGTAGCAGCATTCTCCATCTCTGGTTATGCCTGGGCATCCTGGAGGAATCGTTACAAACCCTTTAACCCTGTCCTGGGTGAGACGTATGAGAATTACAGAGAAGACAAGGGATTCCAATACATTAGTGAACAGGTAACCCGAAGACATAATGATGGCTGCTTGCTTTAATTATTCTGCTGTGTACAGCGTCCTTGAGTGTTCTGAAAGGTTCTTTCAAATAAAATGTGTTGTTGTTATTGTTATTATTATTCAGCTTTATTTGTGTTTTAGAAAAGACTTTATTGCCGTATTGTCTTATGTTTTCAGGTCAGCCACCACCCACCCATCTCTGCTTGCCATGCAGAGTCGGAAAACTTCACTTTCTGGCAAGGTGTGTTGTTCTTGTGTGGTTTTGTTTTTTCTCTCTCTTAAGCAGGTCCCAGATATACAGCAGTCAGACCTAACACTGCACCTTTTCCTTTATCTCTACTCTCAGATCAGAGATGGAAGTACAAGTTTTGGGGCAAGTCTGTGGAGATCATCTCTTCTGGACTGGTTAATGTTACCCTACCAAGGTGATTTTATGCTACTTTTTACCACAAATGTCAAACAAAGGGACAGTGTTCTAATGATGTAGTAGTAGTAGTAGTAGACACTAGTACAAGAGATGACAAGGAATCATTGCTCTATATCAAGATGGCTGAATAACTGAAAACACACAAGTCTCTCTCTCTCTCTCTCTCTCTCTCTCCCTCTCTCTCTCTCTCTCTCTAGATCTAGATCTAGATCTAGATCTAGATCTAGATATATAAAATAATAAAAAAATAATACCTTTAAGCCTATCTTGCAGTTTTTTGGATACCAATGCTGACACAGAAGTAACTACATTTTAGTAAAAAGAAAAGAGACTAAAGCAAAGGATGATTAAAGAGCCACTGGTTTGCAGTTTGCTGTTACAAGGTACACCAGCATTCCTAAAAATACAGATACTCTATGAGTCTGTACTAAGGTAGGTCTTAGAATTGTCTACATTTAAAAATCACAGAATAGTGTGTGTGTTTTTTTTTTTTTTTTTTTTTTTTTTTTTGTTTGGGGTTTTTTTTTTTTTTTTTTTTTTTTTTAAATCTTCTGAAAGTATTTTGTTTAAATTGTTGGTCTACCACTTTTTTTAATTATAGTATGAGCTAGTTTGAACTTTGACCACAAACTACATATATGAGGCCATTAACTTACACATGCAGCCAATTTATAGAGATGTCACTTAGAATAGAAAAGAATAGAATAGCCACTTTATTGTCATTTAGTCATCCTACACTCACGTTATTTAAGTTTCTAAATGCTTTATTTATTGTATTGTTGCTAATTGGGTCTTCCTGCTATTTGGTGATAGGTAGGCAGCAGTACACAGGACATATGAAATCTTTTCCATTTGGATCTGCTGAAGAGTGCAAAATGACTTTTCGCATCTTTGGTGCCATCTTGTGGTAGTGATAAAGAAGCAAAATTGGCAGGGAGCAATGCTTGTCCTTTAATCCTGTTAAATTTTAAAAAATTAGTAGGGCATTTTTTGAATGTTAGCGATCAATAAAGAAAACAAAAATAACCTCCCAAAAATGTAGTTAAAATCTATTGTGCTATAAAACTGAACTAATTTTATCTCATGCCGAATGTTCATTTACCTTTTTTCCTGCTGCAGTGCTTTGGATCTGACTGAGGGCTGCTTTAAATACCCTTTAGTGGAGCAGTATTTGAAGACCAAGCGTTTCTCTCACAGACTTGTGGTCAAGTACCTGGCGTGTCGGGGACTTACTCTGCTGATCCTCCTGCTTGCATGTATCTACCTTGGCTATTACATTCTGCTAGCTTCTCTCACGGATGAGTTTCCGTGTGACCTGCGGACAGGAGTGCTGAAGAACGACAGCATGGTGCCGTCTCCTGTTCAGTGTAAGCTTGTTGCAGTGGGTGTCTTCAGGCTTCTTAGCTATATCAACCTGGGCGTGTATGTGATTCTTGCTCCATTAGTAGTGTATGCTGCTCTTGGGCCAGCACGTCAAAGCTCCAGCTTCCTTCGGCCTTATGAGATGCTCCCCGGATTTGGTGCTCTGGGTCTGGTCACCCCCGTCTACAATGACCTCAGTATCTATCTGCTGTTTCTGCATGAGAACCTGAGTGCCCTTAAGTCCTTTAAGTGTCTGCAGGTGCGTCTCAACACTAGAAGTATGGGTGAAGAATGGGCACTTGTTTGTGTTATTCCTTTCTTCTTAGGAAAATAAGAAAAATGTCTCTTCCACAGGTGCTTGAGTTGTTGCAAGAGGCTGATGATGAGGGGTTTGACACCATGTGCCTACTGCGATCTCTGGGGCAGGTGAAAACTGATGTTTTAGACAGTAAGAAGGCGTGCTCTCACAAGGACAACAAAGACACAGATAAGGCTGAAGAATAGTTACTCTCATGTAAGGATAGACTCTTAAGTGTTCTAATAAGAGCTAAAATAAATGTGTTGTACTTAACATCATACATATTTTGTCTTCCTCCAGTGCCTTGTTACTTCTAATGAAATGACCTGATGAGGAGAAACCCTGCTCTGATGGAAAAGAAGCACTGAGACGATCTCCTTTGGACTTGTTTTTATTGTAGTTGTTGTAGCGTGTTAACCTACAAACCTGTAGTTTGACCAATTCACAGTTTACCTTAGCTTCTTACTTTAATGCATGGAAATACTCCAGAGAAAAGTGCAGAAGGTATTGCAATTTTTTCTACATAGGATTTCCTAATTTTTCTTTTTTTTTTTATACACATATCTTTGCTCAGGATCCAAATTGCCTTCAAATCAAAGTGAGCAATGTTCTTCGGACAGCTGCTTCCTAACCTTTGTTATAGGATAGCTATTTTTCTCTTTGTTTTTATTAGTTAACATGTGTAATTATTGCAAATAAGCCACAATAAATTAAGACTGTTTGGTATTATAAAAACTGGAACTGTTGTGTGTGTTGTAAAAATTTTTGTCTTCAAATGTGTAGTTATTAACACTGGCATACTGTATGTGATGTACTTTGATTTGCGCTCACTAAAATTAAAATATGACATAAACTGTCCAAAATATTGCACTAAAGCCATCTCCTCATTTTAATACTCATTGTAATACTAATGGTATCACTGCCAGAACGACCATTATGGATTATTTTCTTTTTATTTCTAACTTAATCAAAACACACACAGGGCCACTTTAATAGGTACAACTTATTAGTACCAGGTTGGTCACATTTGCATTCACAACTACCTTCATTTTTAATAACATAGATTCTACAGGGTGCAAAGATTTTGATCCAAATCGAAATGACAGCATCACACAGTGATATTGTAGGTAGGCTGTGGTGCTTTAACAAGGTCAAACTGGTACTAAGGGGGCCAAAGTGTGCCAACAAAATACCTTCCACACCATTACACCACCAGCAGTGTGAACTGTTGATACAATGCAGGATGGAGCCATGCTTTCATGTTGTTTATGACAAATTCTCCCCCCTCTTCCACCATCTGAATGTCTGAATGCAGAGAATGTGACTCATCAGAAGGTTTTTTGATTTTTTTTGATATCCATTTTTGATCAGCCTGTGTGAGTAGTATTCTCAGTTTCCTGTTGTAAGCTGACAAGTGAGGCACCCACTATGATTTTCTACTGTTGTACAATGTCTGCTTCAAGGCTGGACATGCTGGACATTCAGAGATGTTCTTCTGCATACCTTGGTTGGAATAAGTGGTAATTTGAGTTCTTCCTATTAGTTTAAAGCAGTATAGGCACTCTTTTGTCACCAATTGAGGATCACTAGGCCATTTCTAGATCACATTTTAACCATTCTCTTCAAACCCCAGAGAGAGTTGTTTGGGAAAATCGCAATAGATCAACCATTTCTGAAATACAAAAATTTTTTTTTTTAACATAAAGCATCATAGGAGCCACTAGCATTGTATTTTTCCCCCATACTTAAACAGCTCAATAAAGCTGAATAAAAGCTCAAGAAAATGAGATGCTTGATAATGTATTAAGAAAAAAGTGCTTCAATTCCATTTCCCTTTCCCTGCCAGACAGTCGGTGTAGTAATACTGAAACAAACAAACAAAAAAAGAAAATCTAAATGTGAAGGTGTATAATAGTGTATAATGGTCCAGGTTTATAAAATCTAATTTTAGCTGATACTTGTCCATCGAGGTCTTCGAGTTTCGACAGATTGTGGTGGGATTATAAAATCTTTCCCTTGTAATAAAAGTTTCCTTTTATTATAAATGCAGTGATGAAAGATCACAAACGCCTTACAAAGCAGAAATAACAGACTGTGCTTAAGGCTCCGCCTTTACGGGCTACAGGCCTGCTAAATCATATGATTGGTCAATCTTTTAAAACGTCATCTGTGTTGCCCAATGAACTTCAAGAACTCAAGGTTCATATTTATTTGATTGGCGAGTCGAGCGACGTGCTAACGTAACGAAGGATTAGTTTGTGCAATTCTCAATACGTGTACTCAATAAATCCGGATAAAATATCCTCACATCGAAATACATTCCCTTAGCTGTAGCATGCTTTAATCGTTCCATCATATGCAGGTGAGTGTGTTAAGTTCCGTTTAGAACAGATTTCGAATCACATATTCAACTAGATCGGTTAGCTGCCTATATTAGCTTAAGTTAGCTAAAAACTTAGCTGGGGCATATGCATTCTCTGACATTGCATTTAGATAAAAAAAAAAGTAGCCATTTAAATTTTTTTTACATTTCTACAAATAAACCTTAAAACAATTTATTTGGTTATCCCTTCTTTGGCATCAGTATGTGACGAAAACTGTGCGCGGAGCTATTTTGTGTTAGCTAATAAAGTTAGCACTCGCTAACGGTTTTCCAATGATGTTTCCCCAAGTAGGACAAGCATGTTACTTAAAAAAACAGAGAAGGCTATAATTTAATTTAATCCTCCCTCCATCCTTACTCGGAGCAGCAGACATGGTAGAGCCGACAGCACGCAAGTTTGCATCCCTAGAAGAGGAGCTGGGCTTCTGGAAGGAGCAGGCAGAGAGATACGAGCAAAGGTAAGGTATTAAAAATGAAAAGCACAATTTTAGGATTAACTTTTAATTACTTTCTGTAGTTATTGTTAGATAAACGTTAATATGTGTTGAGCTGATATTGTGGAGATGTTGTACATTGCTCTGTCACCAGGGCTGAGGAGGCTCAGGAGGAGCTGCAGGAATTCCAGCAGATGAGTCGAGACTATGAGGCAGAGCTGGAGACAGAGCTGAAGCAATGTGAGGGTCGAAACAAAGAGCTGCTGCAGGATAACCACCGGCTTCGTGTAGAACTGGAAAACATAAAGGTAGACAACCTTGATTTTAAGTAGGCTGTGGCCTTTAGCAGAGGGACAGAGCACTGATGCTCCACTTAGTGACATTGAGGATTTGGAACAGACACACCTCACACACAGGCAGCTTTTAGCCTACCCACATTAAGCATGTTATTGCTACTGCCACTAGGAAAATTGCTGCCTGGGTATAAAGCAGCTGACTGCTATTTTAGTCAGTGGTCCATGGGGAAATGAGCATAATAGAGAAAGTAAATGCAGGTTTGTGTTTAAAAAAATAAATGTGAGGGAACTATTTAAAGGGTTTGTTGTCTCAAAGTCTAATTAAATCGTCAACTTTTCTTATTAAAATATGAACGGCAGCTCTGTTGATTAATTTGCCATGATCTTGCCAAGCTAGTACTGTCAGTTTCAGTTCATTTGTTTTTGTGCTTTTTGTAGGAGAAATTTGAAGTCCAGCATTCTGATGCTTTGAGGCACATATCAACACTTGAGGAAGAGCTGGGAGAGACCAGAGCAGTTAGAGATCATCTACAGAAGTATATCAGAGAGTTAGAGCAATCCAATGATGACCTGGAGAGAACCAAAAGGTCAGTGCTTAATGGCAAGTAAAGTTATTACACATTCACACAGTCATGCAGTGCCTGTGAGACTTTCCAGAATATACACAATATTGCACAATATGTCCTCTCTGCTTGTCTTAGGGCAACCATCATGTCTCTGGAGGACTTTGAGCAGCGAATGAACCAGGTCATTGAGAGAAATGCCTTTCTTGAAAGTGAGCTGGATGAGAAAGAGAACCTGCTTGAGTCTGTACAGAGGCTCAAGGACGAAGCTAGAGGTATACACACAATCATCCACTCGAAGCAGCTTCTCAGGTTCACAAGAACTGCAGATTTCTCTTATGGCTGACTCAGTGAATTTTGATAGTTTGAGTAATTCAGCAGTTCCTGCTTTCATTTATTTCATGTTCTTCCCTTTTATTCTACATCAGACTGTTAATATATAATAACCCTAAAGGATATGTTTTAACTAGTAACCTAGCTCAAATTATGTAATGGGGTTTTAAGTGTTTTTGAGTCTATGCTTAAACAGTCTTCACAGACAGCTGTAGGCATATATTTTAGTGCTATATGGTGTGGAAATTCACTTCTTCACGAATCTTTCTAAAGTGTGGAAGACTATCACAGTTAATATATTATATATTAATGTGCTGTGAGAAACTGAACCAGCAGTTAGTCATCAGGTTTCATTGGGCAACCACCATCACCTTTAGATTTATTTTTGATCATATAAAATGACCATAAATCGTAAATTGCAAGTGGCAAGTTCCTGACACACTGCCTTTTTGTGATGTCTGTGAAGGTTCTCAGCCATCCAGGTCATCATAGTCTAAGGAGCTTGTAAAGAAAAAGCGTCTGGACTTCTTTAGGTTGCTTAAAGTGATGTTAGTTACTTTAACCTGACACTTCTCTTGGTAAATTTTAACTAGAGAACATTAGAATGTCTCTAAATTCCACAGACAATATTCACACTCCACCCTGTTTTCCACAAAATCACTGCTAATCAGCTAATATTTTTGGTACACATTTTCCTGCCCCATATTCCAGCTTTTTCCATAAATATAAATTACTTCTGGAAAACTCTTAACAGTTGGTTGGTTAGAAGATGGTTTCAATTCTGTTACTTTTGTTTGCGGCAGACCTTCGCCAGGAGCTGGCTGTACGACAGAAGGAGAGACGGCCATCCAGCAGCCTGGGCAAAGACACAGATCGTCCTGATATGATGTTATCCTCAGCTGGAAATCCATCCATCCCCGTCACACCCTCCAAACCCATTAGTTCATATGTTACAACCCCAGCTTCCAACATCCGGAGAGGTAATGTAAAACTCTGTATTATTAACTACATTGATGAATCACCTCTATACTGAAAAACCATGTGCTTATCAGCTTATGTCTGGTTGTTATTTTAGGTGATGGTCTAACAGGGACCCCGCTCACTACATCGGCTAGAATATCTGCGCTCAACATCGTTGGGGAGCTACTCAGAAAAGTTGGAGTAAGAAAGTTAATACTTATACTGAAAGTGCTATGTTGGTTTGTATGTATTTATTATCGATTTATGTATTTATTTATTTTAATCTTGCCAGAATTTGGAGTCCAAGTTGGCATCTTGTCGAGACTTCGTGTACGACACATCCGTCAACAGACCGGCACTAACAACTGGTCCTGGCAGTCCCTCGGGTTTAGATGCAGGCCCTGAGCTCCAGGCGGCGGGCCTGAGCCCTCCTCCTCAGTATGACAGGTGAGGGAATGTCTCATCATGAGATTACAATAGAAGATCTGTTTTGAGTAGTACACTTATTTGAATATTTCAGAATCTACATGATACTTTACTTTGACTTCCTTAAATTTGATAACATTTATTTTTACCACTTTGCTAACTGGTATGATAACTGATTAAGCTCAGTAATTCAGGTCTGCCTGTTTAGCTACCTGTCGAAAAACCTGCAAACTATTCTAATGGTCGTTTTCCCACTATTGTCAATATATACTGAGGTGTCAAACATCAGTACAGGAGTGCTGTTAAATGTCATCTTTATGGTTACAGAGTTAAAAAAAAAAAAAACTTTTAAAAAAGGGATGTGGCCTCTGGGCCTGAAAAGCCAGATGAAAGTTTGCCTAAACCCAGATGTTTTTTAACATTGTGTGATGTCACGAGGTAATAGGCCAGCAGGGGGCGTCATCAGAGGTTTCAAAATGAACTCTGTAAAGAGGTCGATGGGAGAATGATGCTCCCCTCTTTACTTTTTTGTCATGAGTAAAAAAACGTTCTTGATGGCTTTATAAGTCATTCTTTAATTTGAAGTCTTACTGAATAAATGTGAGGTTCATTTTGTACATTCTGGCTCCATTCAAAATAAAGTGGAAGATAAACCAGGATATTCTTCAGGGTCTGGTTGCCTAACTTTGTTTAATAAGTCGCTAACTCACGAGCATCGTTATGGGTTTCTCAGTCAGAACCCCCCGTGGATGTTAAACACAACAAAAAAAAAAATCAAGATGGCAACAGTACAAATGCAAAGCCTTGAGGCTTTTGACTGTAACTGTGGTTGAAAAAGATTGTGAATCTGAATGTACAGTTTTAGCTCATGAGTTGAACTTTGTTTTTCAGTTTGGTGAAACGGTTAGAGTTTGGACCGGCTCCTCCAAGAGGGATCTCCCAGGGTGCCCAGTCTCCACAGGGAGGGGTCAAGATACTGCTATGAGAGGGGAGGGAAAAAAACCCCTCCCTTTCTCCCTCCCGTCTGACCTTCCTCCTTCGATGAGCTGAGCTGTCTTCCTTGTCGTCATGTGTCCTGCTGATTGTCCTTGCACCCTGCTTTTACAGAGCAAAGAGAGAGACTGCACCCATTAACACACGGACTTCTCCTCTCTCAGGCTTGTACAACACCATATCACGGGAGGCAGCACTACATCCTGTGGACCCTACCTTTTGCAGCATATCTCCCACTATATCTCTGATGCTGTGGTGGGTAACTTCTAAAAAAAAACAAAAAAAAACCTCATGATGGACTTATGTGTTTTCTGTGGTTGGATCAAGCACAGCGGGGCTTTTTAAACATTTCTGCTCCTACATTACTAATGTAGTGCACTAGCCTAATAACTTATTCATGTGAGGAACAGTTTTATTAATTAAAGGCACTGGAACGTGATCCTGGTATAGGGACCAAGAAAGTATTGTTTATGGAAAAGTTGAGCAAATATTGTGTTTGTGACCAAGTGAAAACCAAAGCTGTGATAAATGGGGAAAAAAATAACAAAAGCAATAGGTTAGTTTGTTTTTCTTTGATATATATACACATATATATATGTGTGTGTATGTATGTATGTATGTGTATATATATATATATCTCGTCTCTATCAGATTTTATCAAGAGGGGAGCCACTTGACTTCATAATGGTTAAAGTAATAGCATTTAGCATACCCTCCCGGTCCGTGCTATTCTCCCTCCAACCACTGCACAGACCACTTATTTTCTGCTTTACTGGGCTTCTACATTTTCTGCCTCAGAGATAAAATGTATCATGCTGCAGATTTATGATCTGCTATCATAAACCTTTTTTTTTTTTTTTTTTTTTATGCTGATAATA
>VUQR01010950.1:0-25010 GCA_015108515.1 Hemichromis elongatus | reverse complement strand
GCCATTTAACTTTTTTTTACTTCCTCTGCATAAAACTAGAAAACTAGGAACTCGTGATAAAGACCTCACTAACACCGGGGCTGCAAATAAGACGAGCATAATGCTGTATACAGTTGGGCTTCATTCAGTGGTTTGAGTAAGGCTTTGTATATTAAAAACATACTGCTTTACCACAGAGTCCATAATTGCATGCACAGCATAGTTTTAAAAAAGTAATAATGAAAATGTGGTTCCTCCAGCTGGTTTTAAGCCAAAACTCTGAAGCTAACCTGCTCCCGACCAGGTTATGTCATGTTAAAGTTACTATAGAGACCGTGCCTGTTGAAAAGAGAGAAAGAGAGCTTTTGTCTTTGTAGTATTTCAAGTTAAGCTGATCTGCAAACCATTACATTCAGTTATTTACATTTTACACAGCATCCCAACCTCTTACTGCATTGTCTGTGTCCTGTTGTGGCATCATAGAAATAGCAGGTGAATAAGGTGAGAAAAAAACCCTCCACCTCCATCAACAGAACGACCCTTTTAGCGTTTTGTCCTACCTGAGTTTGGTCTTGAGAGAGCCGATCTCGCGGGTCATGGCGTCGTTGGCCTCAGTGGCTTCGTCCAGCTCCCGCTGCAGCTTCCTGCGGGCTGCTGTGGCGCGCTGAGACTCCTCCTCCGATTCCTCTAGCTGCCGCTTCAGCTGCTTCATGCGAGTGCTTGACTTTTCCGCCTGGTGAGTAAACAGAGCAAATACGCTAACTCAGTACTGACAGACACATTCAAAACTACATTTATTTTGTTGTTTGTACACAAAAGCGTTTCAGTGACTTTACCTGGTCTTTGTACTGCTCTGCCTGTTTTCTTTCGTCTTCCACCTGCAACAACAGGTCCTTGAGCTTCTTGTCTTTCTGGCGCATATTCTTGGCAGTTGTCTGCTTATCCCTGAGACAAGATGGACAAGAGTTAAGAGGAAATGAATATGAGTGTAGCTGATACAATTTAAAGAAGGTAAAAACACCAAAAAAGTATTCTTTTTTAATTTAACAGACATACTGCATGCCCTGTGTTTATGTGTCCCTGACCTGTTCTCTTGCTCCAGCTGCTCCTCCAGCTGCGCCACTTTAGCCTCCAAGGCGGAGATGGAGGACTTGAACTTGGATTTGACCTGGTTCTCCATCTCCTGGAGCTTGGCCTTCAGCTCCTTGTTCTGGCGCTCCAACTGCTGCCGAGCGCTCTCGTTCTTCTGGGAGGTAGTGCGCTCCGTCTGCAGCTCATTGGTCAGCTGATCCACCTGGGGGTGGAGTACGTGCAAAGAGACGGATGACAACTCTGCAGAATGCTTTAACACTGCATGAATCATTTCTGCTACAGTCTTATCACCTGTTGTGTGCTCTTCCTCAGCCTGTCATTGAGGATCTCCATGTTGCCTTGCTCCTCCTCCAGCTCCTCTTCTAGCTGGGCGATCTTAGCTTCCAGGCGACGCTTCTCATCTGCCAAGGCTGACCTGAGCACAGAGAACACGGCAGCAAATGCCACCATCCTTTTTTTTTCATGGTTCACTTCACAGAAAAAGCAAAAGTATGAATTCTCCACCTACTTTCCAGAGGTGTTGCTTGCTAGCTCATCGGACAGTTCGTCTCTTTCAGCTTCTGCTTGCTTCCGTCCTCTCTCAGCTGCAGCCAGTTCCTGAAAACACACATACATTCAATCACTATTTTGAGCCTCGGCTCCCAGAGAGGTCGTTGCCTTGTTAGGAATCGACAGCCTTACTTCCTGTAGCTGCATGAGCTCAGCCTCCAGACTCTTGGCCTTCTTCTCGCTCTCCTTTGCGGTGGTCAGCACCTCTTCTCGAGCAGCACGAGCATCTTCCAGCTCCCTCTGGTAGTCCTTCATCTGGGCCTGGAGGCATGAAGAGAAACAGAGACAGGGATAAGACATCAGATAATGTTTCAAGTATATTTACCGTACTTGAGCCAGATGATCTGTGTTTGATGATGCCAAGTCCTGTTTTCAAGTGCTTCTCTTAGTGATCTTATCTTATTTTTAGTGCTTTGACATTTCCCGTTTAAAGTCACAGTCAAAAGCCAAAACCAGGGAATTGTCCCTTAATAAGATGTATGTCTACATATCTACAAGTTTATTTCAAACAAATAGCAAGTTAATTTGTGTTTGCTCCCCTTTAAAAAAAATCCCAAAACATAACATTTTCCCTTTAAAATACAAACCTTCACTACAACATATGCTTTAATGTAAATATGCATCTAAAAAACTACAGTGACAACTAAAAGACTTTATTATTTATATATATTCTTCTGTGCTGAATTGTTTCAACGTCCTTTGCTCTCACCTGGAGCTTGCGGAGCTGCTTGATAGCCTCATCCCGTCCCTTATTGGCTGTCTCGATCTGTCCCTCCAGATCTTTCATGTCCATCTCCAGCTTCTTCTTGGCTGCTGCTGCTGTGGCCCTCTGCTTACGTTCATCTTCCAATTCTGTCTCCAGCTCACGGACCTGTAGTCAGTGTGCATCATTGCAATGATTACTGATACTGGAATGGCATTCTTTGATAATAAGTCATTCTGGTATGAGAATTTACCTGCTTGACCAGCTGCCTCTTCTTCTCCTCTCCCATCTCATCTCTTCCCTGGAGGTCTCTCTCAAACTGGGCCTTCAGAGCCTGCATGTTGACCTCCAGACGCAACTTGGCATCCTCAGCCGCCTGCAGTTCGTCCTCTAGCTCCTCCAGCTGCGTCTTCATCTCCTCCACCTGAGCCTCCAGGCCTCGTTTGGACTTCTCCAGCTCGTGGACCTTTCATCAATACATTTTAAATTAACTGGAAAGCTCTAGACATGTAGATGTAAACATGCACCTGTAACTACAGGTGAAAGATGTTCCATCACTTACATTTTTTCCCACATCATCCTTGGAGCTGATCAGGTCCTCCATCTCTGCTTTTAGGGCCTTGTTGGCTCTCTCCAGCTCCTCTCTGGTGTCCTGAGCCTCTTCTAGAGCCCTTGCCAGGGACAGAGCTTTGGTCTCCTTCTCTCTGGCCTCAGCTTCAGCACGGTCTCGCTCGTCTGCATATTTACTGGAGATACTCTTCTCTTCTGCCAGCATCTGGAGATCATAGAAACAAATAAGTATGAATTTAACAAATCTGTTTTACTGTTAAAGTGCATATAATGAATCCCTCCTTGTAAAGTCACAACCTTGACTTCAATTTATTGTGAAATTCTAAAAAGGGGCTCAATCCCCCCCGAATGTTTTTTAAATCTTGTTTTCTGCTTTAGCAGACCTGGTCAAACTTCTTCTGTTTCTTCTCCAGGTTTGAAACGTTCTGCCTCTGGTTGTCCAGATCCATCAGCGTGTCCTCTAGCTCCTGCTGCAGACGATTTTTGGTCTTCTCCAGCTTGTCGTATGCGGAGGCCTTCTCCTCATACTGAGTATTCGCTGCCTCCAAATCTCTCTGCAGACGCTTCTTTCCTTCCTCCAGCAGCTCAATGTTGCCTGACATTTCATCCATCTTCTTCTTTGCATCTGATAGCTGTAAACAAAGTAAAACTGACAT
Source organism: Hemichromis elongatus (assembly GCA_015108515.1). Taxonomy (NCBI): domain Eukaryota; kingdom Metazoa; phylum Chordata; class Actinopteri; order Cichliformes; family Cichlidae; genus Hemichromis; species Hemichromis elongatus. The sequence goes on along the minus strand of VUQR01010950.1, from coordinate 21,461 downwards.
GTAACCGATCATAGAGAAGGAATCTTCTCAAGAGTGTGCTTGTTATGAGCTTCAGTTAGGTTCCTGCTTACAGTAAACCTTTACTCAAACATTGCTCCAGTACTTTCCCAACATATTATCTTTATTGTGCTCCCGCCAACTTCTCCTAACGTCTTAATTAACAGAGTTCAGTCTCTGACCTGGATGTTGAGAGTGGACACGTGTCTCTCCACGTTCCTCTTTGCCTCCATCTCCTCTTCAAGCTGCTCCTGTAGGCTGTTCTTGTCGTCTTCCGCCTGCCGCAGCTTTGTGGAGAACTGCAGTTTCTGGCGTGTCTCCTCAGCCAGCAGCTCCTGTTAGACACACCAGTTCAGTAGTCAGTGCTTTTGTTCTAAAGTTTAATATATTTCATTGTCACAGCAAAGACCAAATGTTTGTGTGCTGTTATAAACAACATGTTTAGAGTAAAAGTCCGGTTACTTGAGAGTCTTGGAATTGGGAGGTGAGGCTGGCCACGTCTTTGCTCAGTTTGATGTTCTTCCCCTCTGCTTCATTCAGTAGGTTTGTCACACTCTCCAGTTCAATCTGTACAGGAATAAATATGATGGGTTTGTTACTTTTTTAAGTGTAATTTTGTGGCATTCTTTTTTTAAGAAAGTGAAAGTGATTTACAGTGATCTTGGAGCAGCGCTCTGTCATCTCAGCTTTCTGCTTCTCGCTGTCGTTGAAGCGGGACTGAAGATCCGTCACCTGACCTTCTAGCTTCTTCCTCTTGTGCTCCCCATCTTGCTTGGCCTGGGTCAGTGAGCGCACCTCCATAGTTAGCTCTGATGTTTCCTTCTCCAGAGTTTGTTTTGCTTTCTCCAGGTTTAACTTTACCTGAGCAGAGGAAAATAAAGAGAATCCTCAACATGCAATTAAAGATATAAAAAGCTAAATGACAGCTGGGTATTAAGAATGATTAATAAAATAGTGGCCTTACTCGTTTTGCCTGCTCCAGCTGCTCACTGAGCTCCTCAACAGCCTGTGTGTGTTTCTGTCTCATCTCGTGTATCTGAGCCTCGTGGGTACGGTTCTCCTCCTCAATGGCTCTCTTCAGCTGGGTCACTTCGTGCTCACGTTTGGCTCTGTAGACAGATACATGGAAAATGCAGGTATTTTTTGTAAGTATGCACATTGTGTATTTTGCTCATGTTTTGTTAGTTATCCTTTTCTTCTCTAAGATAGCCTTAATCATCTAAATGGTAAATATATATATATATACACTTTATAAATTCCTCTGAATACATTTTCGTGTATTTGCACAACTAACCTTAGTTCCTGCTGTGTGGCAGTGGTGTCCAGAGTGTCCTCTAGCTCAGACTTGAGGGCCTCCAGCTCCTCCCCGAGGTCCCGTTTGATCTTCTCTGCCTTGTTCCTGGCAGCCCGCTCAGAGTCAAGGTCCTCCTGCAGATCGGAGATGTGTCCTTCCAGCTCTCTGATCTTCTTCAGGGCGTTGTTTTTCTGGGCAGTCTCATCTTCCAACCTGTGAGAATCAAGAGTACATTTATTACTAAGACTATTAAAACTGATAGTCTGTAATAGCTGTACTATTTTGCAGAAATAAGTACACATGTGTAACTGGTAACTTTTAGTAGTTACTCTTATGAATCTGAATATGTCAGAATTACCAGTCTGACATTACCTGGCCAAGGCGTTCTGTAACTCCTCCTCCTTCTTCGCAAGCTGAGCTTTGAGTTCAGCGATCTGGGCCTGCAGGTCAGCGATCTGTTCCTGTAGGTCATTTGACTCTGCCTCCAGTTTGCGCTTAGCCTTATCCAGCTCCTGACGGGTCTTCTCCTCTTTCTTCAAGCGGACTAGTACAAAAGAGATAACACGCAATGACCTATATGAGAAATCTGTGCTTTCCTTCAAGTTCTGAGTACAGTTCAAAATGCATACAAGATGTTTACCTTCCAATTCAGAGATCATAGACTCATGTTTATTTTTGAGCTTAGTGAGATTCTTAGATTTTTCTTCTTCTTCTGCCAGGTTAGCACTGAAGTCTGCAACTCTCTCCTCCAGCAACTTTCGCTCCTACAAAGCATCACAAAGCCAGAGATGTATTTAGTTTCCCAAGTGACTCACTCATAAAATAAAATGCCTCTGAAAAATGCTGATTTCCAGTTGTCACCTTTAGCAGCTTGTTGTTCTGGTCCTCCATTACGAGAATATCATCCTCCAGCTTTTTGATCTTTCCCTCGCAGGTAACCTTCTCGAGCTGCAGTTTTTGACGAGCGTCCTCCTCCTCTTCCAAATGTTCCTCCAATTCCTGCATGAAAAGACTGAACCCTCAGTTTCTCCAGCAGCTTTATCACACTGTGAAAGCACAGCGACCTGAGCAATAACAACTCGAACTAAACAACAGTGTGAAATAGACATGTTGACCTGCATCTGCTGCTGCATCTTCTTCTTTTCCACTAATAGTCCCTGAGAACGCTCTTCCTCTTCATCGAGCCTCGCCTCCATCTCATGGAGGATTTCCTCCAACTCCTGCTTCTTAGCCGCCAGACGGACCCTCATCTCCTCAGCCTCAGCATACAACTCTGTCTCTGCCTGAAGCTGCTCCTGCAGTGCGTTTCTCTCCTCCACAATCTGACAGACAGGCAGAATCAGCAGACTCTCCATAACTGGAAGCTTTAGTGAATCAACACTGAATGGATTCATTAAAAGGAAAAAAACAAGGTTTGTGTCATTGATGCACATTTGATCCCTTACCTGTGTATGTTTCAAGTTGATTTCTTTTAGCTCTGACTCAAACTTGGTGGCAACTTCTTTGGCTTTCTGTAGCTCTTCTTCCTTGAGACTCATCTCTTCTTCCTGTCGGGTCACTTGCAACAGAGGCTTGACCTGTTGTTCAGAAGGATTTTAAACACGGGGAAAAGGCAGAATTTGTCATTTCAACATAATTTTGTATCATCTGGAAAGTTTCTGTCTTAAAAAACAAATGGATGTACTGTGGTATTGTTGCATTTATATGCTTATATAGACTGATTAGCTGACCTTTGTGAAAAGCCTCCACCACTGCCAGTTCCTGAGTTTGAGGTAGGCAGCACAGTTCCTCTGGATCACTTTCATAGCTGTCAGCTGCTGCTGTCTCTTGGCAAATGCCCTTCAAAAAAAGATATAAAGTGCAACATGCACAGTTTTATTTACGGCGATAACAGCAACAAATAAACAGCTTTAAAGGAAATCTTCCTTCTACAGTCACATATGTCCAAAATTGGATGTGCTAAAATTTCTGATGGAAGGGGGGGATGTATGACAAGGCTTCTATTTTCATACTTTCTTGCCAGGAAGCCTCTAGCTTGGGCCTGGAAAGCAATGATGATCACAGTGATCTTCAAATCTCTCTCCTCCTCTAGCTGAGCAAGCACTCCCGTGCGGAAGAAGATTTTACTCTGTCCGATTCTGTACAGATTGGGGTCCAAGTCCAGATGCTTGATCTACATAGACAGGAGATCAGTAAATGATGCGATATATTAAGTGCCCACACGGGATACTTCTACCTTTGTGTGTGTGTCAATGTTAATGAACACGGATGACAATTTTGAACTTGTGAACTAACCATGAGGCAGCAGGCTTGTTTTCCATCCATGAAACCTTTGGGAATAGCGTTAGCAGCCAGGATCTCATAACTGCAAGAAGCCAGAGAGATGTTACACTTAATATGGTGAGAAATTATGACAGTCATATAATAAATTTTGACCAAAAGAGGATGCATATAGTAGTAGCTAGACCGACCGCTGGCGGAACTCCTGGAAAACGATTCGGTTGGGGAAGCCTTGTCGACAGATCCTGATTCCTTCCAGCACACCGTTACACCTGAGCTGCTCCAGGACCAGGTGAGCATCCAGCTTCCCTGCCTGAGTAGAGCAGGATTGCAGTTTTATTATATAAATTTTTCAAAAACTAAAAACATACATTATATGCTGACCAGTTAATGGTAAATTCATTATATGTACTATTTTTTCATGACTTTAGAACAAACAAACAAACAAACAACCTTTATTTGTCACATACACTGCAGCTACGTATGAATTGTAAATTGTGCTAGATCATTTGTTAATTTATATGATGACAAAAAAGCTGTCCTCTCAAACACACAGCTATAGTCATGTAAAAAAAAAAGTTTTCATAGGTTTTATAGGGATAAATACTAAATACATTTTTAAGGTTTTCATAGGAACTAACAGGGTGGATAGCAGTCAAGTACTGATAATCACACACACTTGATTAATTGATCATTAGTAAGCAACCACCTCTATAGATTTGCTGGTCTAGTAGTTTTGCTGCTAATTGTCTTTACCCTCTTCTCGTGGTTCGGGATGATACATCTGACGAAGTTGGGCTGCGTGTTGTGCAGCGTGGTCATGAGTTTTGCCAGAGACTCCTTGTAGAGCTGCCCCACTGTGCGGAACATTCCCTTCTTGGTCTTTGAGGCGCTCGGCATGGAGGTGTCTGACATCTTAGCTAATGTGTCGAGGCCAACGACTCTGTCCGCTGAAAAAAACAAAACACATTGTCTTTGCCATAACGCTTATTTCAGTTTTAAGAATCTGGATGCGTATCTTGTGTAGGGGGAAAAATGGATGAAAGCAGGTAAAATGTGTGTGTTGCATTCAGTTAATTTTCATTGTGCACATGTCAGATTTGTGGGAGGGTGACTGCTGGTGCTTTAATGTTTTTCATGTAACGGTGGGCATAAAATAAAAATCCGAGGTGACCGATCTAAGAAATAATCATTATGAAAGAATCGCGGTCATATCTTTGGTTGTGGCCCCAAAATAGTTCAACTATTACAAAGGTTCAATGGTTTATTTTTTTTTTCACCTTTGTTTAACCAGGAAGTGAATTTCTAGGATAAACAGCCAAGATAGGAAGCCCTAACCTAGGAGTTCCTCCAAAGATGAACGTAAAATGTGCAGAAAAGCATTTCTTAGATTTCAGTAAAGAAGAACATTCAGTTTAGTTGTGGCAGCAGAAGCTTGTGCTGTTTTTATGATGTATTCCCCAGTTGATCCTTGCCTTATGAGACATGCTTCTTATGCTAAAATCATATGCATCTCACCATCTTTCCAGAGGTCTTGCACAAACTGGCTAGAAGAATTGGAGAGCAGTGTTGTGATGTTGTCATTTAGAGGGTCCATGTTCTTTGTCAGCCAGGCTGTGGCATTATAGTCTACCTAAAACAGCAAGACCACGAAGCAATGTGAGCTTTCATGAGAATGCAAGATGATTAATGTCCTCAAATGAAGATAAAAAGTAAGAAGACAGAACAACTTTCTCTTTTCTCCCAACTGCCATCATACTCACCTTCCCAGCATAATGAAGAATGGAGAACTCTGTTTTGTCTTTAAGCTGTTTAGGTTTGGCAAATTTTATGTGGTTGCCCTGTGTGTTTAAAAGTTTCTCCACAAAGGAGATATCGGTGGCTTTGGGGAACCAGCACTCTTCATCCAGCAGGGCCAGGATGCCTGGAGGGTTGTTCTGCAGAGAATATATGATTAAGTGGCTGTGCAGGATTTAACTGATGCTGTTATTTATTATTGATACTTACTGGCCTCTCAATGAGCTCGATGCAGGGCTGGAGGTCAAGGCCGAAGTCAATGAAGTTCCACTCAATGCCTTCTCTCTGGTACTCCTCCTGCTCCAGGATGAACATGGTGTGGTTGAAAAGCTGCTGCAGCTTCTCATTGGTGTAGTTGATGCACAGCTGCTCAAAGGAGTTATCCTGTAATAGCCAGAACACAGAGATGAAGACATGCATATCACATCCACTGTCTTTCCAAGTCCTCTGTGATGATATATACCTCAAAGATCTCAAAGCCGGCAATGTCGAGGATTCCCAGGAAGGAGGCTCCTTGGCGTTTAGTCTTATCCAGGGCTTTGTTAACCCGGCCCAGGATCCAGCGGAACAGTCGCTCAAAGATAGCTTTGGCCAACGCTTCGGTAGCAAAGTCAGCCTAACAGACACACATGCAAACAACACAGGTAAGACTTAAACTGAGTTGGAGGTGTGATTAACAGTTTCAAACAGTTTCCCCCTTGCAGTACCTGCTCTTTGGTCTGTGCCTTCTGCACCACCTCCCTGCCCACTTTGATGCGAGGGGTGAGGATGGCTCGTGTAAAATCTGTCACGTTGATGCCCTGCAGGTGACACACCTTCTGTGCAGCTACAAAGAGAGAACTTTTGTTATTCTGGATTATTATTTCACCCAGGTGTTCTTGCTGCTTCAGATAATACATTTTTAAAGTTACAGCTGGCCTTGTAAAAGTCATTAAACCCTACTGGGATTCCTAATGGCAAGAAGTAGTTGTGTCTAACCAGTGTTGTCTGGCATAGTTGCCTGCTCCTGGTTCCTCTCTTTCTTGAATTCAATGTTTCCCAGCTGCATCACTGTGGAGCACACCTTCAGGATATCTAGAACAAAGAAATCAAGTGGTTGACTTCACAGGGAAACACAAGTAGGAACACATGGGCTAAATTTACTTATTAAATGTAATAATAATGCTCTTCTTGTTCGCTGGAACATGTCCCAAAAATTAATTTGTTTTCTGATTTAAATGTAAAAAATGTTGCCTCTTCAGTTCAGTTTTACTTATATAGTGCAAATTCACAACAACAGTCCCCTAAGACGCTTCATATTTAGACAGTAAAGACCCTACAGTATTAGAGCGATGCTGATACTACGCTGATACCAATTCTTTCCTCTTCTGTGATGCCCATGATATTCATGGCTTCCATGGTTTCATCATACATCTCATCATCTTGCTGTCCTGGGATTTGAACGTGGCCTGCGCTGAGGAAGCGGTAATTGCTGAAGGGCTCCAGAAGTAGCTCCTCTGGAAATAAAGAAAAACAGTCACCTATCATCATCATCGTTCTGGTCAGTAAACTGTGAATCAGTGAGGCTTAACTTTTATGAAGAGTTTGCTCCCGTGAGAAAATAACATGAGTGGTCATAAATAACATACAGGAACGCTTTACTCAGCTTTATTTTGATTATTGTGGTTACACATCAGTTGTAAGATTATAATCTTCTTTGAGAGTTTGAGAAAATTCTTCTCCTCCATGACCTTAAAAAATAATTTTCACAAACCATCTGGATAAATTGTGACATGCATGACAGTCAAATGAAGACCAGAAGCAACTTTCTTTTCCCCTTCCTCCAGTAACAGATGAGACTTGACGGTGATATGTACAACACACTGTCAAAGAAGCCCTGCTAACTGCTGAGCAGCAGCATCAAAAAAATCACATACATATTTTGGATTTATAATCATCTTACCACGGAGTTTGTCCTTGGCACCAGCAATCATGTAGTAAAAGATGTGAAAAGCTCTTTCTGTCTTTGCCTGTCTGATACAGCGAGACTTCTCCAGCAGATCTGAGAGCAGCTGTTAAAGAATGAAAGTCTAATTTATGATTAGGGGAAATTTAGTTTACAAACTTCTGTTCAGCCTTAAAAAAAGATTCTTGTTTCACTAAAGGGGAAGAATATAATCAAAACTTGTGGTTTTTCTAGTAGCCAGTCATGTTTCAGTTTCTAATAATCTATCGCTCTCCAAAACGTTTTAAAGAATGTAAATGGGCGAGCACCAAAGATTAGTGCCCCCTATTCAGTATCTAGACAAATGTGAAATATTTTCACAAGCCCCGATTCTATTCCTAAGTTATAGCATAAAAAAAAGGTCCAGAAAAGTGTGACAACATGTTTGGAAATAAGCTGTCATCACAGATATTAGTGTTAAATTTTGCACTAATCACTGTATGAATTCTTGATTTAAGGCCAAAAATGTCTTTTCTGAGGTCATTGTAACTTTTAACAATCTAAACAGTTCATCCAAGTGAACATTTGTGCCAAATATGAATACATTTATCAGCATGTTCAGCAGTGTTTGCATTTACACACACACACGTGCACAAAGTCCACACTGTCACTGCTGGCATAAAGAAGCATAAAAACAAATAAGTAACAATAATTATTAACAATGGATGGATAATTAGCAACAAAGCTAGCAGTTCTTGTTTTAAAAATTTAATAGATGATTCAAATTTGAATTATATATCTAAAAAAACAACTTTTATAGGAAAAAGATAATTTATAATGGCCTGAAATTAACTGTTATTCAAAAGCTGTCAGCAGCAAACTTGGCAATAACTTATTTGAAATCAAAAAGCAGCACACAACATTTAACCTTTGGTGTATGTGAAACGCAACACAATAACCTTCTTACTGTAAAAATATTATGTCTGAGATTAAAAAGCAAAAAGGATACAAGTCTCAATGTTGGCTCCAACAATGTAGCCGGTCACGTCAAAGTTGATGCGGATAAATTTTCCCTGTGAGAGAGATAAACGAGCAGTGAGATCACGACACATGGAAAAAAATATGTATCTTAGAAAACAACTAAACAATGCATTCTATAACTGAACAAAAACAAAACTCACAAATCTTGAGGAGTTGTCATTTTTGATGGTCTTAGCATTTCCAAACGCCTCAAGGATAGGATTGGCTTGCAGGAGTTGCTTCTCCAGCTCCCCCTAGTGACGACAGCAATACAGAGAAATGTGACTAAGACGAACTGATTTGCAGTTTGTGATGCAGTGGAGTTGGAGTTTGGTGGGGAGGAAGTGGTTCAGAGTCAATATTGGTAGGTTAGCATAGGTTTACCAGAATATCATCAGTGAAAAGTGAAAAAAGGCAGAAAACAAGATGAAGGGCGTGGTTCCTCACTAAACAATTAATATTTGGACAAGTACATTTTATCAATTTACAAAAGGTTAATGTAATAATTCCGCAGTAGTCTTCTTTGATTTTCTGATAAATACTGGATTACATAACACAGACACATGACCATTAGTTCTGAGAAACTGTTAAAATTCAGAGAAGCTTTTGTGGATGATGAAGAAGAGAGGCTGATATGGATGACGCGGGTTGGGTCACAGAAGGCTTCCAAATATCAGCTGAAAAGCTGTGAAATATTCCAACAAAGTCTTTTTATTCAGTGTGTCGGAAAATCAAAATGATTCTGATTCACAAACATCCTACTGGAGATGTGATTTGCTTCCAGCGTGACTGCAGAGACTGTAGATGTGGGTGAAGCTGGGTGATAGTCAGTAAATGAGGCAGACACCCCGTCACTCTGCATTGAGATAATCCACCTGATCAAAGTGGTCTGTCCTAGTCTGTATCCAGGTCAGGCGCTGTAGACCTCTACCTAACTTCTCTTGCTTAAAAACACCTCCTTTAGCATCTCTGTAAGTGAGTTAAAACTTGGAAGAAGTGAAAAGGAGCACGACTTGTATTAATGCAAAGAATAAAAAACAGTAATGAAGACGGGACTGTCTTTGCAACTCACTGACACATATGGAGGTCAAACACAGCCGTAATTAAAAATAAATAAATAATAATAATAATAAAAAATAATATTAATTATCATTCTTAGTAGTAAACGATGTAGCTGATAATGACTTCACTGAATGTGAAATAAATTAATATTCCCGATTCTCACATGGCAAAACTAGTGATATTTTGAATGATAATTTTAGCTAACAAAAACAGGCATATAGAAATTTTACAGGAACATGGGAAAATAAAAAAATAGAACTCAAATAATGTTGGAATTTGCCTCTTAGAAAAATGCTTTAAATGGGAAAGGTTGTGTCCTTAATTAAAGCCAAGTATTTATTTTATATATAAGAAAAAAACAGGAGGATACAGACCCGCTGATGAGATGCAGTTCAGAGGTGGCAAAGCAGAGAAGAAGGTCCTGTTTATTTAAGTCTCTGAAGGAAAAATGAGAAAACAGAAAAGGAAAAAAGGCGCAAAGCAAGACAGCATAAAAGAGAAAGTTACAGCTGGTGGGAAAGCCTGATCCTTCAGACATTGTTTAAATACAAGTATCTAAGAGTGCAGATAAGAAGAAACAGCTAAAAAAGTGCTTGAGAATGAGAGGAAGTAAAAGAAAGCAGAGAAAAAAAGAGTTTAACCCAATGCTATTTCTGTACAGGCAGTCCATGGGAGCCTCAAGGTCCTATGCAGGACAGTGTACAGAGACCATTATTCCTCTGGGAGCAAAGACCTTCTGAGTGAGCAGGGTCAGAGGCAGAGGGAAGTGTTGCTTTGACTGACTTTTTCCAATATTACCCCAGCACCAGACCGGCAACATCAACTTGTGAGGTTTGAGCTCAAGTACTGTTAAATTTATTTATGTATTTTTTTGCTAAAGCTTGTTTGTTGCTGACCTCAGTGAAGTCACAATGTTTAAAAGTCAACACAGTTTCCCAACTTGAGTTTTAAAAAACTCCAGAAAGTAAAAATTACAGGACAACCTCACGGCCCATGTCAGGCAGTCAAACGGGGAAGGAAGGGAGGGAAGGAGGGGAGGAAGGGGGCGGCTGGTGTTTGATAGGTTAAAAACAGGGCATGCTCACACTGTGATCTGTGAGAGACCCTTTCACTGTCGGGGAGGCTTGCATATAATCTCCACTGGCAGTGAAAGGGTGTCCAAAGAAGATGGATGTCAAAAAAACTCAACGTAATGAACCGCTTCAGGAGAAGGCAAAACTGGTTATCTACCCCTGAATAACACAAGGTTTGAAACGTGACTGAGATTCAGTAATCAGATGATCATGCAGCCTTAATAAGCTTTGTTTGATGATGAATATTAGAGTAAACACCATCTAACAGAAGAAAAGTAACATTTGGCATTTGTACTTTTGGTGTAAGAAAAATCAATAGAAAAACAGGTATTTCAGGGGCAACTCAGTGACTATCTATCTTCATGCAACTTTCTAACCTAAGGAAGGAACACACGCATGAAAACCACACAGAAAAACACACTCTGGGCATTCCCCTTTACTCACGTAAGCCAACTGTGATCCTGCTTGTTGCTATTTGGAGGAAATGGTAATATACAGGATTAAACTAGGTAGTTTCCTATATTATTAAGAGTGAGGGAACTGGCTGACAGATCCTAACTATCATGGTTTTTTTACACAGATACTTACAGCACTGCTGTCCTTCTTGCCTTTGTGTGAGGAGGCCACAACAGCCAAATACTGGATGACTTTCTTGGTGTTTTCTGTTTTCCCAGCACCAGACTCTCCACTAGGGAGGACAAAGTTACAGTGGGATTGAAAAAGAAATATAGAAAAAGAGAAGGAGAAGGAGGACAATGAAGACAAGCAGTACTGACAGGTTGTCTGTTCACACTTCAATAACCCAGTTTAATTGAATGGAAATCATGTGCTGCAAAGATAACTGTGCCTGACACAAAGCATAATGTTATTGTTCAGACTGTACATTACACACTGGTCCTGTGATAATCTACACAGTTTCAGGGGAAAGGTCACTTTAAAAGGGATTTATTATTCTTTTTCTTATTCCTTCATACTAATGCTACTCACCTGTTGTTCGTAATGATAGCCAATCAGAAGAAAGTTGGCTGAGACCGATTATAAGATTAAGAAGGCTGATTTTCAAATTTACCTTGTTCAAAGTTACTCTAGTAAAGTCCAACAAAGTCATCTACTGATCGAAGGTTGGTGGTTCGATTTCTGGCTCCCACTAGTCTGCATGCCAAATATCCTTGGGCAAGATATTAACCCTAAGTTGCTCTCTGATGCATCCATCGGAGTATGACTGTATGTGTATGTTAGTTAGTAAGCACTTAAAAGCATACAAGACAGTGCTTGTGTGAATGGGTGAATGTGGCATGTTGTATAAAGCGCTTTGAGCACTCTGGGAGAGTAGAAAAGCGATGAATAAGAAGCAGTCCATTTACCATTTACCAAAAGGAGTATTTCATGCAACCATTCCACTAGAGCTGAGCTAGCTCTTAGAATGTGACCTGATACTTCAAATGAATATACTTCTTACATTAGTTTATATACCTGATAATTTGATGAAAGTTATATGACAGCGACTCTCAGACTGAGACAAAAATCTAAAACATGTGCTACTGTATGCTTGAAAGGTATCTAATTACTTAAACACAAGTGAGACAATGCAATTTATTCCCAGAAAATGAACTTGGCTACTTCAAACAAAGTTGAATGATCCCAGAGCCATCAGCCACTAGCCAGAACACACAGACATGCTCGGTCAAGGGTCCATAAAAGGCATCGGATGCTCTCTGTGTTAGGACCTGGCAGCATAAAGAGGAGCGTAATTACTCAGCTCTGCTCAGGTCTGCTAAGGATATATGACATCCAGGCTCCTATTGCAGGCAGCTGTTAGTGCAGAGCAAATTCTGTTGGGATTTTTTTTCCAGATAGTTTATCAAGCTGTCTCATCATGCTTAGCCACAGTAAGAAGCAAAGGTTTCACTTGTGGTTATAAGATAATTTGAGAGGGTATAAATGATTACTGAATGGTTAGCTGCACTGATAATATTTGGGAATTTAATTTCATAAAAATATGAAGACAAATGAAAATATTTTTTTCTACTTTTTTTCTACAATGTACAAGTGTGCACGTGTCACTGAATGTCAGGGAAGTGCCGTCTTCTCTTAAAGAAGAGGTGGGCAATCATTTTTCCCAAGGAAAAGCTGGGACTGTGGACTAAAGTGATAAAATTTAGCTGAGCTTATGTGATCCTCCACAACAGTTCCAGTTTCTTGAGAACATGAGGCCCCTTAAGAAAATGAATTGCAGCCCCTTTTTTAAAAATAGGTTTACAAATCAAAATTACAAGAATAGACAGAAAGGCTAAATAATTGGAATTCCTTGTTAAAAAGGTAATGACTTTGAGCCCAAAGCTAGTCAGAAGTATAGTCAATATTCTTGTCCCATCAGTCTGTTTTAATGAAAATATACTGAACAGCAGACAAAGGAAACAATTGACGTTGTGAAGCTGAAATGACAAAAAATTCTTAACATTCCAATTATTTCCTATGGCAGATTTTTACTATTATATGGAGCAATCAGGAAAATACAATAAATAATACATTAATCAGGACTCAGCAACCAGAAAATATATTAGGAATCTTTTAAGATATTATCAAACCTACAAATAAAAGTCCAGACTAGAGCTAGTTTAATTTTGTTACAACAGGTTTGAAACTGTTTTGGTTTTGTATCAATAACACTGTGATTACCAGCTATATCTTGATTTGCTTCACCTACATCCTGTTATCTACTCCTCTCTGGAGTATGTAGTTTGGATCTTCTTGTCTGCCATCCTGCATTGTTCTAAGCTTCAAGTTCAGTCCCCTTTTTTTGCTCTTCCAAATCCACTTATTTAGTCTACCCTTATTATTTTTTGTTTGATTACTCTAACCACTTTTGCTTTTGAATCCTTTTGTGCCTTCATCAGGTTTCAGACATGGTAAAATGATAAATGTATGTCCACTGAGGAAGTATATGAAATTCGTGACGGAAATGTCATTCTGTTTAATTTCCCAACTATTATTAAAATCATCAAGATGCAAGCGTCCCATAACAGATTGCTGTAAAAACAATACAGAAAAGCATACAAAGCAATTAAACACAAGGGCATCCACCCACAAGGGAGAATGTCATAAATGAAATTCCATGTATCATTGCTGAAACATTTTTGCCTTTTATGGGTCCAAAGGCCCGACGGGGCTCAAAAATCTTAAAAACTGCAAGGACTTGATGTTCCAAGCTGATGGTGTTTCGGCTCTGTGTATAAAACTTTAAACAGTTTTAAATATGGCCTCATTGGCATTAACCTTGGGTAGAAGGTTAGTGTTGTGATTGTGTTAAAATCATATTTACAACTAGGACATACATGTATAAGCAGCAAGTTTATATTGTGCAACTAATTTAAAATGGTACTTGACAAAATATGAAGTCTGTATGATCACTCCAGCACACAAAGGAAAACTAATTAACTCACGTTGTTTCCAAAAAGATTAAAAGTAAAGTTGAGGCCAGTCCAAATATCAAGCTATCATTAAGAGACAAAATGAGGCCATTTGTCCCTGGATGTCCAATTGCCTGGTTAAAGTTCTCAATAATTAGTTTAGAACAAATAAACAAACAAAATAGAGCCAAAACATTTGGAGAGCTAATCTGGTTCTCCCATCAGGGTCTAGGGCATACTTCCTGAGTAAGGGTCTGAGAGGAGAGAGAGGCCAGAGACCTCTGGGAGCACCGTAAAAGCAGTTAAGCACATCCAGTTTGGTGATCTTTACATACAAGACAACTCCAGGGTAACAAAATTCGACAAACAAAATAAATTTTGTTTGGCACTAATCATTGAGACGGGGTGCTGAGAGACCAAAAAGGTATTCTGTCTGTTTGGATCTATGTTTACACAAGCATTATGTAACTGTTCTTCCACACATACAGATGTAGTATTCACTCCTGCATTTATGTAATGTTTAAAATCTAAAAAAAACAACAAAAAAAAACATGCAAAGATGGAACAGGTGAGCATGGAGAGAGAGATTTTCACTTACGTGCAGAGAATTGACTGGTCTTCACGATCTGTAGAATCAACGAGTTTCAATGTTAAATGACTTTTATGACATTATGTTGGATGTTCTTAAACATAAAATTTATGACACAACCAAAGAAATTTGCAATAACTGTAGAATAAATTTGTATATTCTATTGTGTATGACAGACATAAGGGACTTTTCTTTCTTCCTACCACTTATGTTTAGCATGCAAAGTAGTCAAATGCACTACTGTGAAACCACATGTAATTCTCCAACAATAAAGATCAATCTTTTGTCAGACCTGCCTTGTGCCAAAGAAAACATGTAACTCTTAAAAATACTTTGATTTTTACACATGAAAATAAACTCTGAACGTGGAAAACAATGAGTCATTAGACTGTCTCCAAAAGTACTCCAGGGAGATTAAACGAAGACCATGTAAGGCTAAACTGTAACAGTATACTTCAGTACAAACCACCCCTAGGGGAGTATGGTGCACATTGCTGAAAGAGAGATAACTTTTCTGGGCATTTGTGATCAGAACAGCACAAATGGCATGCTAGGCAGTCTCTGTGCATTACACAGTAAGACTGTGCAACAAAAATGACCCAGGGTAGGGTGAAGGACGTGAGACAATTCCTCATTCTGACACTGAAGAGTGCAATTTTCATTTTGATTATCATCTATTTGTCCAGGATACAAATCTGATGATATGTCTTAACTTTGTGAGGTTATTTACTGACACTTCACCTCATCTCTGTGGTGTCAAATGTCTCCCAAAGAGTTGGTTCCATAGACCATATAAAACTTGGAGATAGCGACCATGATGTCACCCACTGACTTGTGAAGTTTTATCTCTGAAACTTTAAGCCACACAATTTCCTGACTTAAGGGTGAATCTGACTGAGAAAATTAGGGACCTGCACGCACTTATATGGTAGCACCTTGTCAGTCAAAGTGTAGGTCCTTCCTAAGCATACCCTGCTTTAATGTCCTTCTTGATACTGCTGTATTCCATAAGACTTGAACTGAGTGCATGCACTCATCAGTACAGTCTGGACAACTGGACATCTTTTTTTCAACTGGAGAAGTCACTACCTGCTGGCTTTTAAGTGGTCCCCAAGACACATACATACAAGTACACACACGCACACGCGCGCACACACACACACACACACATATGTCAGGTGTTGCTATCCTACTGGGGACCTCTCATTGACATAATGCTTTCTCTAGCCACTTACCCTAACCATCAAAAATGAATGCCTAACCCTTATCCTAAACGTAACCATAACCCAATTGTAACCCTGACAGTAAAACCACATTTTGAGTCTGAAAAATGCCTGCAAACTCGTGGGGACCTGGACTTTGGTCCCCATGAGGGCTGTTGGTTCCCACAAGTATAGTAATTTTCAGATTTTGGTCCCCACCAGAATAGGAAAAAGTGGTACACAAACAAGATAAGTCAGCAGCACGCTCCTGCACAGTTGGGGTGGAGCACTCATAATTTCATTGTACATGTACAATGACAATAAAATTCTATTCTGCACACACATACAAAGTTACAGTTTCCAGCCTCCACTGAACTATAAACTGGGATGGATGCCTTTTCTCCATGTGGACTCCAGTTTGGCTGCTGTTCCATTGGACTCATTCCTTACATACACACGAAATGTGCCCTGTTCCCTGCACTTCCTAATTAAGGCAGAGTGCATGAAAGCACAGAGAGAAAACTCAGAGAGAGAGAGAGAGAGAGTAAGGTGGCTAGATTTGTGAATTCTTGTAACAAATCCAAAAACAACGTGCACTCACATTAGTGAATGAGACTTAAAGAATCTGTGAACCTACTTAAGTCATGAAAATTAAATCTGATTATATGAGTCTCTGTACTGGTAAATATACTGTGAGCACAGAAGGACAGCATGTCAATCATCTGCTGCTGGGGACAGAAAACTCCCCATGGGAGTCTTACATTTTTATCTCCCGGACATCAAAGACCAAAGTACATTTTTGTAGGAATGGGATCTTGGCCAAGACTGAAGAAGGAATGTTTCAGAGCTTAGGAGACTTATCTGGATTTGCTTCAGTTATGCACCACTTCCAGTTTAACATGTGAATTGTTCATACTACAGCACTCAATGTAGAACATCCTGCTTCATTAGTCACAACTTCATGGGAAATCCCACCAAAGTATCAACAATAACAACTCCCTGGCAGTCATAGTTTTTCCTATATTATTTTGGTATATAGAGACCCCTGGAGGCATTGATATTTTAAATGTTTGTTTAAATTATGAAAAAGAGTACGCTTCAAGCAATCAAACCCTATGAATCAAAGGGGTCCTGGACCTATCATACTGATTTCACACTCCATAAGCTATTCTTATTCCTGAACCACACGATTCACCTTTCAAAATTATACTGGATCTTGCTGTCTCAAACCAAGCTGTTTAGCTGCCATCCTTTCGATTTAAGCCAACTGTCCTCTGACTGCCCCTGCCTTATAAACAGAAAGTTTAAACATCAGGTAGGTAAAAGCCTGCGCTGTGTAGATCATCATATTAAAGATATCCAGTTTCCCTGACACCATGGCAGTCTAAGAGCAGGAAAAACATCCTGAAACAGTGCTGAGAGCAGTTCGAAGCCTGAACTTTGAGCTCACATGGATTACTTGAAACTTTATTTAACATGATCATTCACCAGTGTAACAGTAACAGTGACTGAAAATAAGGATAAGGAAAACATATCTTGAGCTCACTTAAACCAATACGAGAAAGTCTCTTCCACTTTTGCACTAGACTTGAGGCATCTTGTTATTTTTAAAGGATGAATATATTTTTAATTAAGTATTTCTTATCTCTTCTATGTTTTTCAGAATCAGAATACTTTATTGATCCCTAGGGGAAATTATATTTATATTTCTCCTTGTGATTTTTTTTGTTTTTCTTATTTTTTGCTTTTGACTTATCTTGATTTCTTTACTCAAGCACTTTAAGTCCCGGTTGTTAAAACGTGACAGCTAAATGGGTGGTCCGAGCTTAAATATCAACTGTCATATATATGATGAGTCAAAAAAAATGTTTAGTCTGGTATAAATGCAGCAAATCAAAACACACATTTTTCTTCTGCACAAACTGAACAGCATCGGTTATGTTCCAGCGTTCGTTCAAAGAGATGAACAGAAGATGTACAATCCAAACACCCACACGAATACCAATCCCCCCTTCTTCTTGTTTACTCTTGATGCTGTGTTTACAAACTATAGCTTATGAGGTAATTTCCTGTATCCTGGTTTGTTGTAAATTTAAATCCTCCAATGCGTACATCGTATTAGTAACAGAAAAAGCATTGGAAACATTAAGCTGCTTTATCAAAGACAAGTTAAGTTATTTATATTGTCAATTCCAAACAAATTCAGCAAATTGAAGACAAACTGATGTTTCAATATATCTATTTCTGTATTTGTTCTGCATATCGGTGAGGTCACATTTGTTAGGCCTCTTTAATTTCTTTGATCAGTTATCGCTGGGTTAATCAGAATATTCAAATCTTATTTCAGGAAAAATCAGTGTAACCTTAACAATCAGTCCATCTGAATAGCTTAATGCGAAATTTATATTGTATCAAAATCTTACACTATGTATTAAAGGTGCCTATTGTTGCCCTGATGCCACCTATTGGTTTGTGGATTTGCATTTTGAACTTCCACTATGGTTTTTAGCTGTCTGTTTTATTTTAGAGCCTGATGTGACTATATCAGCTAGGGCCAAAAAACTGGATGCACAAGGTTCATCCATAGACTGCATGGGTGCATTACACAGATACAAATACAGAGAGCTCCTGGCTACACTCAGCTTTGACCCCAGTGATAGAAATGTAACTCGATATGTCTGCATCAGTCTCGATATAATTGGGGAGACATTTAGAAAGTCAAAAGTATAAAGAGAGAAATAATATATTGAGATAAAAAAAACCTATCTGCATGTAATTATATATTTTCTTTGGTCGTAAAGTGGGACACTAACTAGGTAAATTTCAATATAACTTGGTGGTAAGTTATAGCGAGTTTGCAGAAAATTAAGGATCAAATCCATGGGCAACTGCAGCAACCTGATAAGATAAGTAGGTACCAATAATATATACGAATAAGTATTAGATCTATAATCCCTGCTGAATGAGTAATGCAATTTTTTTTAAGTACCTGTAACTGCAGAGGCACTTTTATGTGAGGAGCATATATCTGATTTAAGACGATGTGAGATTATTTTATTCTCAGTTTAGATCATTCTTATCAAGGAAATTGATGTATGAGCTGCCCATACATTTCAACACAGACAGATTAAGTGATGAATGTGGGGAAAACTAAGCTGCCAGGAACAGTCTAAGAGGGTGTCAGAGGTTGGTGGTCTCAGTAAAATAATATAGTTTCAAGTGGTTGGCTTACATCCTAGAACAAATATTTTGCTTTGTATATCACAGTGTGCATCAAATACTCTCTGAGGTATTATAATGACAACCCAATCCTGATTTATTTTACACAATGAACACAGTTTTTAAAGTACCAGATCACTAGTTTCAATCTCTTCAAGCTTTTTAGCATTAAAATTCATGGGGTGTGTGCTTTGAAACGGTAATAATTACCTGATCAGAATTGACAGCTGTGCATGTATGAGTAAGGCCTGTACAGTAGTGGAAGAAATTAAACCACAACTTTCTTTGATGGTTTCCAAACAATAACTATCTAAATTACAGTAACTCCTGTCCAAACATCCTGTTTAAGAAGGAAACTCCTCAAACCCAAGGACAAAATCTCAGGCTCATTTAATAGGACCAATTTGTTAAATTTGTTAAATCTTTGGCATTTACGCTGACCAAAAGAAAAAAAAATGAATTAGCAAGACGGATTTCTGAAACAGGAAATGTTTTACTGCCCTCCACCCATCTCTCAACCATCTCTCATCCAGATGTCAACTCCTCTGAGAGAACACATCCTCACATCAACATAAAATCCAGTGGGCAAGACCCCCTGGAAACACCAGACACTGATTCTATGGGAAACCAACCACTCTGAACCACTGCAGGGACATTTACTGTAAGCATGACCAAGACTGCTATCATCACCTCTATGAGAACAAAATACTATTTTGGTGTTGTTTTTCATAGTGTTTTACATTTTAATGAGTGCGCGGCAGACAGATGGAGACCTGGTATTGATTTTTGTTCTGACTACATTACAAACATGGCTCTTCATTTTAAGCCATCAGTTTCATGGATTAGTTTGTGGTTTTGTCAACCACTTCGTCAACATGACAGTTTGATAAGCCTGCCAGTAGTCATCACCACGAGAAAAGTGATGCTTTTGACAGCTGATACCACAACTCGCCCACAACAAGCTCTTAAAGCTGCCAACAAACAGTTCAATTTGACACAGTTTATATAAAAGCTTCAGCAGCTAATGCCTGCACATTTTATTCAGTTATTTGCTTTCTTGTCTCAATTTGTTATTATTTATCATTTTGATCTGATCATTTTAGTTTAAAAAATGTTGTAGTCTATCTCAGCACGTGCTGAGCAAAAGTCTTGAGCCAAACCTCAGCTACAGTAATTTACTGAAACATTTATTTATTTATTTATTCATATTCAGTAAATAAGACAAAAACAGAGTTTGCATATATTTGGTATGAACACCTTTATCATTCAACATAGCCTGAGCTATCATAGTCAAACTTTCTTGTAATGTCTTTAAGTAGTCTTCAAAAATAATTCTTTAGGCTTCTTGAAGGACATTCAGAGCTCATCTTTGGGTGTTATCTGGCTTTTGTTCTGTTTTATGCCAATATTATCCCACACTGCTATAAACAGGTTGAAGTCTGGGTGAAAGTAACTGTCACAAGTGGAACTTTATAGTAAGCATCCTACCTTGCATCATGTTTCTATAGGCATTGTCAGTGATGGAATAGATATGAGGGGGTAGTTCATGTCGTTTCTTTCCCTTGTACATTTCGATGATCTTCTCTGAGTAGATGGGCAGCATTTTGTAAGGATTCACCACCACACAGAACAGGCCAGAGTATGTCTGAGAACAAAGAGGGCAAGAAATGTGACACAAGGACAATTTGCACGGTTGCAGGCTTGTTTCTGCCAGAGAATGAGACAGAAGTAGTAGTAGTAGTAGCAGTAGTAGTAGTAAAAAATACAATAATCTGAGGAAATTAATGGTTTGTCTTCATTTTTTTAGCACTTTATTTAGGGTCAGAGTTTGTGCATCACAATCTAAACTCTCAGTGAGTTGGTTCAGGGCATAACAAAGTCAACAAGTGGCCATAAGAATTAGGTATAAAAAAATAAGACAACTGAGTTGTGGTGTTAAACTATTTTGTGAGCATGTGCTTGTTTTTGGAAAATACTTACATAAATGAGCCCAGAGAAGTACCTCTCGCGAAGATTGTGCAACACAGAGGCCTCATTGAGACAGGTGAGCTCGGCCATGTCCTCCACCTTGCTGAACTTGGGTGGGTTCATCTTTTGGATGTCATCCTTATTGACTGTTATTTTCTTAGCATTATCAGCTAGCTCCACCAGCACCTCATCGCCATGCTCCTCCTTGATACTAGCCGCCTCAAAGCCATGCTTTTCTGATGGAACCCATACCAACTTCTTGGCTGCCCAGTCAGCCTGAGCCATCGGGCTGTTGAGGAAGTCCTTGTCAACAAAGAGGAACTTCTCATCCTCGGTAGGGGCCTTCTTGGACATCTTGGCTCAAGGTGAAGGGCCAGCTGTCGATGAGAATAGATGAACAGCATGTTAGGAAAGAGTGAACAGTAAATAACACAAAGATGGACAACGGGAAGAATGGAAGTAAGGGAGAAAAGAGTCAACAGCAAGTGAGTAGCAGCAGTCAGTAAGAGACAAGCATCACTTGCAGGTACTGGGGGTATGTTTTCTTAGTGATGGGGGAAAAAAATCAACAGGTTGTGCCCATAGTTAGCAAAACCCTGTGTCAAGTAGTCAGTAAGTCATAGTGG